>PVKV010021753.1:5313-36949 GCA_004027835.1 Alouatta palliata | reverse complement strand
CAGGAGAATCATTTGAACCCAGGAGGCAGAGGCTGCAATGAGACAAGATCATGCCATTTGCAACAAGAGCCAAACTTTGTCTCAAAAAAAAAAAAAAAATTGAATTGATGAACAAATTGATGAATAAAACTAAAAGCTATTCTCGCTGACAAAAATATATGCGAAGAAAAAAAAAACAAACTAAAAGCTAGGTTATTTAAAAAGGCAAAAAGGCAAAAAAAAAAAAAGATAAAACCCTGGCAAGACTAAGGAAAGTAAAAAGAAAAGAAAAAACGTTTTTAAAAAATTGAAAATACCAACTGTTGGGGATGATGTGGAGTAATGGGAACCGTGGTACATTGCTGGTGGGCATGTAAAATAGTGCAGCCAGTTGCTTTGACAGTTCCACAAAAGTTAAACAAGATGTCCATATGACGTAGCGATTCTGCTCCTACATATAAACCCTAAAGAATTAAAAACAGGGCCGGGCGCGGTGGCTCACGCCTGTAATCCCAGCACTTTGGGAGGCCGAGGTGGGTGGATCACGAGGTCAAGAGATCGAGATCATCCTGGTCAACATGGTGAAACCCCGCCTCTACTAAAAATACAAAAAATTAGCCGGGCATGGTGGCACGTGCCTGTAGTCCCAGCTACTCGGGAGGCTGAGGCAGGAGAATTGCTTGAACCCAGGAGGTGGAGGTTGCGGTGAGCCGAGATCGCGCCATTGCACTCCAGCCTGGGTAACAAGAGCGAAACTTCGTCTCAAAAAAAAAAAAAAAAACCCAAGAGGTGGAAACAACTCAAATGTTCATCGATGGATGAATGGATAAATTGTGGTCTATACATCCAATGGAAAATAAATTTGATGATAAAAAAGAATGAAGTTTATTCAGTGATAAAAAAGAATGAAGTTCTGACATACACTACAACATGGATAAACTCTGAAAACATTGTAAGTGAAAGAAACCAGACACAAAAGGCCACACATTGTATAATTCCATTTACATAAAATGTGTAGAACAGGTAAATTCAGAGAAACAGTAGATTAGTGGTAGTCCCTGTCTTGTTGGGCGAGATAAATGGGAATTGACTGTTAATAGGTGAGGGGTTTCTTTTTGAGGTGATGAAAATAATCTGGAATTACATAATGGTGATTGTGGCACAATCTTGTGCACACACCAAAAAACACTGAATTGTGCACTTAAATTGATTCTTTTTAGGCTGGGCGCGGTGGCTCACATCTGTGATCCCAGCACTTCGGGAGGCTGAGGCAGGCGAATCACGAGGTCAGGAGTTCAAGACCAGCCTGGCCAACATGGTGAAACCCCGTCTCTACTAAAAATACAAAAAATTAGCTAGGCGTGGTGGCAAGCGCCTGCAATCCCAGCTACTCGGGAGGCTGAGGGATGAGAATCACCTGAACCCGGGAGACGGGGGTTCCAGTGAGTCGAGATCGTGCCACTGCACTCCACCACAGGCGACAGTGCGAGACTCCGTCTCAAAAAAAAAAAAAAGAAACTTTAGCTTAGAGAATCAACTCAACAAACTCCTCAGCGTAGCACTCAGGGCCTTTCATCTTCTGGCCTCCCGCACTCCAGCCAGCTCAACCGTTAAGTACACAGATCCCAGAAAAGGGTGCTCCATAACCTACGCTTGATCACCTCTCCAGCACTCAACCGGCTTTTTAGCGTCCCGTTCTTAGACGCTCCAGCAAGATGAGCAGCTTATCTTCTTCGACCTTTGCTTAATATACAACTCTATCATACCTATTTGCCTGCGCGCCTGTCCTGCCACACTGAGTACCAGAATGGCAAGGCCTGTGGCTTATTCATCTTCATATCCCCTGCTTGGTGCACAGAAATGAAGCAAACAGATAAATTCTTCAAACGATCTTTGCAACGAATCTAAGCAACAGAAACGTGAAACGGACAAAAGCCGCGGGAAGGCTGTCTCCCCAGACAGAAACTGGGAATCAACACAGACGTAGCGGAATTTGAGGAGAAACCTGTTTAATCTCCTGACTCATGCGTATTGTCTTCCAGTCTAACAACATGCCCACGATAAAGATGGATTCTGCTAGCCCCGATTCCGCATTTATAGTACGCATAGCAGCCATCTTTCTTAAGGGTAAGGAGCAATCCGGAAGATCACACCCTACCTGTTTCAGAAACGCAGGACGCCTTTAAAATCATGGAGAGTCCAATCGGAATCGACATTTTCACCGGAACCGCTCGGCTTCACGACCGGAAGAGGCTGTGCGTAAGAGCGTTGGGGGCGGAAGTGACGGGAAAGTGGTAGTCGGGTAGTTGGCGGGTGGTTGAGTAGAGCCGGTCGCCATGTCCGCGGGAAGCGCGACACATCCTGGAGCTGGCGGGTAAGGCTTCAGGGGTGAGGGCGTCGGAACGAGTACTGTGGCACGGGAGAGGCGAAGGGACCGTGAGAAGCTGCGTATGGGGTGGAGGCGCCCTTAAGTGGGAAGTGGGGGCTTGGGCGTTCGGGAGAAGGATCTTGAGCAGGCCTGGGGCCCTTAAAGGGCCGGCGGGGATCTGAGGGAGGAGGAAAGCGGCGACTTTTGGAAGGACGAGCCAAGGGGAAGGCGTAAGCGAGAGCGTGCGGGGCAGAGTGGAGTCGTTGGATAGAGATGACAGTAGAAACGAAAGATTTGGGGGAAGGGTTGAAAGAAGTAGGGTTTTGTTAAATATAGTCGTTTAAGGAGAGGGGAGTTACAGATTTGGAAGGTGATTCGGAGGTGGAAATGGAATATAATAGAGGGAAAATGGGGTGCTAAGGCATAGTAAGGAAAGAATGACATACGTGAAAGCTTTAGGGCCTAATGTTTTCCTTTTTCTACATATAGGCGCCGCAGCAAATGGGACCAGCCAGCTCCAGCCCCACTTCTCTTCCTCCCGCCAGCGGCCCCAGGTGGGGAGGTCACCAACAGTGGGGGAAGTCCTGGGGGCACCACAGCTGCTCCTTCAGGAGCCTTGGATGCTGCTGCCGCTGTGGCTGCCAAGATCAATGCCATGCTTATGGCAAAAGGGAAGCTGAAACCAACTCAGAATGCTTCTGAGAAGGTATTTGAAGTTGATGGGTCTCCACTAATCTCAAATTTAATAGTTGTTTTGTAATCCTGTGATCTCATAATCATTTGTGTTAGTTAAAAAAAACTGGATATAGTAGTTTCGACATCATTTAGTTTTGGAATGTTCCAGGTGGCATTTTGTCACAAATACATATTTATGAGGCATTTTTGATTGGGCTGATTACGTTTATGGACCAAATACCTTGTGTTGTCCTTATTCACTTAATTCACCTTGAGTTTTATTTCTATAGTCATTTAAAGCAACATAACATGTTTTTAACGTGTGCTTTTTCCCTGAAGTCCAAAGAGAAGTTCAAATAAATCAAGTGAGCTTCAAAGTGTCATCTCTAATTAGAACCTGAAGTGTTTTTTTTTTGTTTGTGTTTTGTGTGGGGTTTTTTTTTTTTTTTTTTTTTTTGACAGTCTCATCTGTCGCCCAGGCTAGAGTGCAGTGGTGCGATCTCGGCTTACTACAACCTCTGTCTCCCGGGTTCAAATGATTCTCCTTTCTCAGCCTCCCAAGTAGCTGGGATTACAGGCACATGCCACCAAGCCCGGCTAATTTTTTTTTGTATTTTTAGTAGAGACAGGTTTTGCCATGTTGGCCAGGCTCCTTTCAACCTCCAAAGTGCTGGGATTGCAGGTGTGAGCCACCACGCCCAGACTATTGTTTGCAAAGATTGAGTCAGTCGTCCATTTCTAAGGTTTATGAGGAAAAATTAAAGCATCTTGACAGGCTGGACACGGTAGTTCACGCCTGTAATCCCATCACTTTGGGAGGCTGAGGCAGGAGATCATCTGAGGTCAGGAGTTTGAGACCAGCCTGGCCAACATGGTGAAACCCCATATCTAATAAAAATACAAAAAGTAGCTGGGCATGGTGGCACATGCCTGTAATCCCAGCTACTCGGGAGGCGGAGGCTGAGGCAAGAGAATCGCTTGAACTGGGAGGCGGAGGTTGCAGTGAGCAGAGATGACGCCATTGCACTCCAGCTCAGGCAACAAGAGTGAAACTCTGCCTCAAAAAAAAAAAAAAAAAAAAAAGCATCTTGACAGAGATGGAATGCTTCTTGCTCTTTGTATATTAAGATTCTTAATACTGATGTCAGTCATTTAAGATTTTTTTTTCTTTAGAATAATACGTTTTTAAAAAAATTCTATTTATTTTTTTGTAGAGATGGCATTTCACCATGTTGGCCAGGCTGGTCTCAAACTCCTGACCTCAGGAGTTTGATCCACCCACCTCAGACTCCCAAAGTGCTGGGATTACAGGCATGAACCACCTCTCCCAGCCAAATAATACACTTCTTCAAAAAGATATTTGACCTCACCAGGATACATAAATACTGGATTTAGAATCATAAAACCTAGGCTTGAAACCCATTATCCACAGTTAGTGGTTACATGGCTTTGGCATAATGAAACTCAGCTTTGTTGGTAATATATACCTGCATCGTCTAGTGCAGTAGTCACTAGCCTCATGTGGCAATTTAAATTAAAATTACGGGGCTGGGTATGGTGGCTCACACCTGTAGTCCCAGCTCGTCTGTAATCTTTGGATTCCTGGGAGGCTAAGGTGGGAAGATCACCTGAGCCTAGGAGTTTGAGGCTGCATTGAGCTGTCGTTATGCCACTGCATTCTAGCCTGAGTAACAGAATGAGACCTTGTGCAAATAATAATAATAATTAAATAAATACATTTTCAGCCTCCAGAACTGCGAGAAATAAATTCCTATTGTTTAAACAAAAAGCAAAGCAAAACCAAACAAAATAAAATTTAAAATTTAGACCTTTAGGCCAGGCTTGGTGGCTCATGCTTGTAATGCCAGCACTGTGGAGGCCGAGGCAGGTGGATCACGAAGTCCAGGAGTTTGAGACCAGCCTGGTCAATATGGTGAAACCCCATCTCTACTAAACATACAAAAAATTAGGCGTGGTGGGCACACACCTGTAGTCCCAGCTACTCTAGAGACTGAGGCAGGAGAATTGCTTGAGCCAAGATCGTGCCACTGACTCCAGTCAGGATGACAGAATCAGACTCTGTCTCAAAAAAAAAAAAAATTAGACCTAGAGACACATGTGGCTAATGGCTACCACACTGGACTGATAGACTAGAACACATCACCAAAAAGTTCTGTTGAACAACATTGATGTGTACTGTTAAAGGTGGCCATGAGGATTCATTGAGATGATAATGTAAATGAATACTATAAGGTGTTAAACAAAGATAAGGTGATATTGTTGAGTTTGTATTTAGTTTTGCCTGCACATTTTAAAAATGTATCTAATGCAGAAAGTAAGCAACAGTATCTTACCTTCTTGAGCAGATTTTTTTTTTTTTTTTTTTTTTTTTTTTGAGACAAAGTCTTTCTCTGTCGCCCAGGCTAGAGTGAGTGCAGTGGCTGCAACCTCTGCCTCCCAGGTGCAAGCAGTTCTGCCTCAGCCTCCTGAGTAGCTGGGATTACAGGCATGAGCCACCACACCTGGCTAATTTTTTTTTTGTATTTTCAGTAGAGATGGGGTTTCACCATGTTGGTCAGGCTGGTCTGAACTCCCAATCTCATGATCTGCCCACCTCACCCTCCCAAAGTGATGGGATTATACATGTGAGCCACGGCGCCAGCCTTCTTGAGCAGATTTTCTAGACATAGTTGAGGAAATAGGCACCATAGTCCCAGCTACTCAGGAGGTTAATGCTGGTGGATCACTTGAGGCCAGGAGTTCAAGACCAGCCTGAGCTACATGGTGAAAACCCTGTCTTTACAGAAAATACAAAAACAATTAGCTGGGTGTGGTGCATGCCTGTGGTCCCAGAGTCTGGCTTGATTGCCCAGGCATTGACTATGCGGTGGTACAGTCTCTGCCTCCGAGGCTTAGCCTCCTGAGTAGGTGGGACTATAGGTGCATGCCAGCATGCCCAGCTAATTTTTTTATTTTTTTAAGAGATGGGTTTTATACTGTTACCCAACCTGCTTCAGCCTCCCAAAGTGCTGGGATTACAGGTGTGAGCCATAGTGCCTGGCCTGTTTTTTTTTTTGTTTTGTTTTTTTGTTTTGAGATAGAGTCTTGCTCTGTTGTTCAGGCTGGAGCTCAGTGGCACAGTCACTGCTTACTGCTGCCTCAGCCTACTGAGAAGCTGGGACTACAGGCTCATGCCACCACGCCCAGCTAATTTTTTGTTTTTGTTTTTGTTGAGATGTGGTTTCGCCATGTTGTCCACGCTGGTCTCAAACTCTTGGACTCAAAAGATCCGCTCACATCAGCCTCCCAAAGTGCTAGGATTACAGGTGTAAGCCACCCGGCCCAGCCTTTTTTTGTGGTTTATTTATTTATTTATTTATTTTTGAGTCAGAGTTTCACTTTTGTTGCCTAGGTTGGAATGTAATGATGTGATCTCAGCTCATTGCAACCTCTGCCTCCTGGGTTCAAGTGATCCTCCTGCCTCAGCTTCCCGAGTAGCTGGGATTACAGGCACAAACCACCATCCCTAGCTAATTTTGTATTTTTAGTAGAGATGGGGTTTTACCATGTTGGCTAGGCTAGTCATAAACTCCTTGTAGTTTAAATTGAAAGAAACTGGATCAGGTTTTACCATCTTACTGGCTTTTCATTCTGCCTCTTTGTTCTTCTGTAATAGAGTAAGGAATGATTAGATACAATTTAAGGATTTTTGAGAGCTTTACAAGGATGGAATTAGTTGAATTTTATGTTAACGATTGTAGAAGTGGCACAAAGGCAACTTCCTATTGTATGTATGCATGAGGTATATGAGTTGTGTGCATTGCTCCTTTACCCACTATTATGTTTTGCTCCATATGCAGCTAACTAACTGAGCTATAGAGCATCATAATTTGGCCTTTAATTTTCTTTTTGGAGGTTGCAGCTTCTAGTCCCTAGAGTTTCTATAATTAGGTGGTCATAAAAATGCACACAAGGCCAAGGTCACAGAGAAATTGTGATTGTGGCCTTTCAAGCTGATTGACTACTTAGTGTCATTTTATTGAGGTTTCTGTTTGCTTGTTATTTCTATGTTTACAGGCGGATAAAGGGAAGGTTAAGGAGGTGTGGGACTTGGGAAAGGATAGTTGTAAATTGGACAACTAAAAGACTTTATCTCCTCGGGGCCTGTAATCTCACTCCTGTAATCCCATTACTTTGGGAGGTGGGCGGATCACCTGAGGTCAGGAGTTCCAAACAACCCTGGCCAACATGGTAAAACCCCATCTCTACTAAAAATACAAAAATTAGCTAGACGTGGCGGTGTGTGGCTGTAATCCCAGCTACTCAGGAGGCTGAGACAGGAGAATCACTTGAACTTGGGAGGCAGAGGTTTCAGTGAGCTGGGATCATGCCACTACACTCCAACCTGGGCAACAGAGTGAGACTTTGTCTGGGAAAAAAAAAAAAAAAGATGTAACCTCATCATAAAAACTTTTAAATTTAATTTCTTTCTCTTTGTAGCTTCAGGCCCCTGGCAAAGGCCTAACTAGCAATAAAAGCAAAGATGACCTGGTGGTAGCTGAAGTAGAAATTAATGATGTACCTCTCACATGTAGGAACTTGCTGACTCGAGGACAGACTCAAGACGAGGTGAGGAGGTGTTGGGACTCTTTGGGGAAGGTGGTGAGTGGATTCAGAAAAATAAGGTCTCTAAACAGGCATCAGATATTTATTAGTGGGTTTGGGTCATATAGTCTCTAAAGTCAAGAATGAGTTTAATTTAACTTCAGAGGAAGATAATGAAATGGATATAAATGAATTCTCTGGGTTGGTTTGAGTAAGAAACCATGAAATCAAAATTCAGATATAGGAGAGAATTTATTCCTGCTTTACTTGGTCAGATGAATGGGAAGAAACTCTGTCTGCCATTGAAATCAACCAATTGCCAGTCTTTTTAATTGAACATTTCTTTTTTTAGATCAGCCGTCTTAGTGGGGCTGCAGTGTCAACTCGAGGGAGGTTCATGACAACTGAGGAGAAAGCCAAAGTGGGACCAGGGTGCGTCTGCTTATTCTCTTACCTTGTTTATGGAAGGGTGGGGTTAGTTTCATGTTTTTCATCCTTAGGTAATATGAGTACACAATTTTTGATTCGTGGTTTGAAGGGTATGTGTATACATGCTCTGTAGCAGATATCAAATAAGTATAAGATGTTGGGAGCCATTTTTGGACTTTTATTTCACATTTAATGTTTTTATTGGAGGAAACAAATTATAGGGAAATATAAAAGAAGATACCACTAACATTTTTTTTCCTTTCTATCCCATATGATTTGCAGAAATAATGTATATACTTCTAAACTTTTTTCTTTTTTTTTTTATTTTTATTTTTTTTAATAAAGAAGGAGTTTCACCATGTTAGTCAGGCTGGTCTTGAACTCCCAACATCAGGTGATCCGCCCGCCTTGGCCTCCCAAAGTGCTTGGATTACAGGCGTGAGCCACCACACCCGGCCACTTCTAAACTTTTTTCTGTAGAAATAGTTCCCCTCACAAATGGGCTCATATTTTGTTGTAAACTCCCCTTTTATTTATTTATTTATTTATTTATTGTTGTTTGTTTTATTTATTTATTTTTTTTTTTTTTGAGGCGGAGTTTTGCTCTCATTGTCCAGGCTGGAGTGCAATGGCTCGATCTTGTCTTGCTGCAACCTCCACCTCCCAGGTGCAATCGATTCTCCTGCCTCAACCTCCTCAGTAGCTGGGATTACAGGCACACGCCACCGCTCCTAGCTAATTTTGTATTTTTTAGTAGAGACGGGGTTTCTCCATGTTGGTCAGGCTCCTCTTGAATTCCCTACCTCAGGTTATCTGTCTGCCTCGGCCTCCCAAAGTGGTGGGAGTAAACTATCCTTTAAAAAAAAAATCCTGGCCCGGTGCAGTTGTTCAAGCCTGTAATCTAAGCACTTTGGGAGGCCGAGGCGGGTGGATCACAAGGTCAGGAGTTCGAGACCATCATGGCCAACATGATGAAACTGTGTCTCTTCTAAAAATACAAAAAAATTAGCCAGGTGTAGTGGTACGTGCCTATAGTCCCAGCTACTCGGGAGGCTGAAGCAGGAGAATTGCTTGAAACTGGAAAATGAAAGTTGCAGTGAGCAGGGATCACACCACTACACTCCAGCCTGGCGATAGAGCGAGACTCCGTCTCAGGTGGGAAAAAAAAATTTTTTTTTTTTTTTGCCTTTATGATGGTTATAGGTTGTGATTATTAAGGTAAAGACTTAATCTGTTTCATTTCATTCCTTCCATCATTCAGTGGTTGAGTTTCTTTTCACTGTCTATTGATAGATATTTAGGAAATGCAACTTTTTTTTTTTTTTTTTTTTTTTTGAGATGGGAGTCTCACTGTGTCACCCAGGCTGGAGTGCAATTTCACAATCTCAGCTCACTGCACCCTCGGCCTCCAGGGTTCAAGCAATTCTCTTGCCTCAGCTTCCCAAGTAGCTGGGATTACAGGTGTCTGCCACTATGCTTGGCTAATTTTTTGTATTTTTAGTAGAAAATGGGTTTCACTATGTTGGCCAGACTGGTCTTGAACTCCTGACCTCGTGATTTGCCCGCCTCAGCCTTCCAAAGTGCTGGGATTACAGACGTGAGCCACCGTGCCCGGCCTTTTTTTTTTTTTTTAGACAGAATCTTGTTCTGTCGCCCAGGCTAGAGTGCAGTGGCATGATCTCAGGTCATTGCAACTTCCACCTCCTGGGTTCAAGCAATACTTGTACCTCTGCCTCCTGAGTAGCTGGGACTACAGGCGTGCTACCATGCTTGGCTAATTTTTGTATTTTTAGTAGGGATGGGGTTTTGCCATGTTGGCCAGGCTGGTCTCAAACTCCCATGCGATCCGCCCAGCTTAGCCTCCAAAAGTGCTGGGAATGCGGGTGTGATCCACGGTACCCAGCTTGCCTCATTGATTTGGAGAGACAAGACCACATTTGTTTATAACCTGTTAGACAACCAGCAAAAAGGAATTATATTCTTAAATATTGGGTTATCTCAGTAGACTGGAAAATAATGCAAGTGAATCCATAAGAACAGATTTAATCTGAAATCTGTGGGCCAGTTGACTTTTAAAAGTCAAGTTTATTTATTCCCCAGCTGTTAAAGCATGTTCTTAGACATTAGCTAGCAACAGCCCTTCTAATGTATATAGTTTATTTTCGTTATTTGGAAACTTGAAACATTACAAATTAGATTTGGTGACCCATTTGTCTCCTTTTTTGGTTTTGACCAGGGTGAAATCATCTTTTTGTTTATATTTATAGGGATCGTCCATTGTATCTTCATGTTCAGGGCCAGACACGGGAATTAGTAGACAGTAAGTAATGTTTTTGGCTCACATAGCACTTTTTGTGAAGAGCAAAGTACAAGGCTCTGTATATATATCTAGTGGGCAAACTCCCTGATGGCTGTTATAACTCTTGTTAGCGAACTATATACAAATGTGTATGGGAATTTAGAGGGGTTGAGAGCCACATATTTGGGTAACCTAAAAGTGGATTTACATGTGAGTAATTGAACACTGGCCTGTCTGGGCACTAGTCAGTTCATTCCATTCAGTTTTACTGTCTGTGTTTTTCCCAAGGAGCTGTAAACCGGATCAAAGAAATTATCACCAATGGAGTGGTAAAAGCTGCCACAGGAACAAGTCCAACTTTCAATGGTGCAACAGTAACTGTCTATCACCAGCCAGCACCCATTGCTCAGTTGTCTCCAGCTGTTAGCCAGAAGCCTCCCTTCCAGTCAGGGGTATGTTTTGGGGAAGGATCATTAATAGCTTTGTCATTTCTATAAAAATTACATGTGCTAGCTGGGAGTGGTGGCTCACGCCTGTAATCCTTGCACTTGGGGAGGCTGAGGCGGGCAGATCACCTGAGGTCAGAAGTTTGAGACCAGTTTGACCAACATGGTAAAACCCATCTCTACTAAAAATACAAAAATTAGCCAGGCATGGTGGTGTATGCCGGTAATTCCAGCTACTCAGGAGGCTGAGGCAGGAGAATCGCTTTGGACCCAGGAGGTGGAGGTTGCAGTGAGCCGAGACCATGCCACTGCACTCCAGCCTGGGTGACAAAGTTCGACTCCATCTCAAAAAAAAAAAAAAAAAAAAAAGATATATGCCAAATAATGCATACAAAGAAAAAAATAAAATCATGAAATTCAAAATTCCAATCCTGAAACTTACCTGCCATTGGTATTCTGTTAGTGGGCTATCCAGCTTTCCATGATATAATGAACATCTGAGCACACATCTCTTTATACTGATATATTCTAGAAAGGAGATTGATAGAGTAGAGGGCATATACGTTGTACTTTTTTAATTTAGTGGGTTTAGTTTGTATTTGTAAACTTGATGATAACTGGAGGACTAAGAAGGCTGAGTCTGATGAAGCAAGACTTTGCTGATACACTCCTCCTAGAAAAAAGGGTTGGAGAGAGCAGCCCTCACTAGAGAGTATCACAGGGCTGACTGTACTACCCAACACTCTACTCCGGTTTTACAAGAGACTGTCTTTGCTAAATTTCTTAATGACTTATTTCAAAGATTGAGGATTTAATTATATATTCTCTGTTTAATCTGAGATATTATGTTCTTCCTGCAGATGCATTATGTTCAAGATAAATTGTTTGTGGGTCTAGAACATGCTGTGCCCACTTTTAATGTCAAGGAGAAGGTAGAAGGTCCAGGCTGCTCCTATTTGCAGCACATTCAGATTGAAACAGGTGCCAAAGTCTTCCTACGGGGAAAAGGATCAGGCTGCATTGAGCCAGCATCTGGCCGAGAAGCTTTTGAACCCATGTATATTTATATCAGGTAAGGATATATCAGGTAAGGGCAGGGGACATGTGAATTCTTGTCAGCTTGTTGGTACAGACAGGAGTGATTCAGAAGGAGCAATAGAAAAATGGATGTAATTATAACAAGGGATTTAGGTAAATGCTAGGAGTAATTACTTTATAATTAGTTAATAGAAATTGTTGAATTTGGGCATGGTGGTTCATTCCAGAAATCCAAACACTTCTGGAAGCCAAGGCAGAGGTCCACTTGAGCCCAGGAGTTTGAGGCCAGCCTGGGCAACATGGTGAAACCCCATCTCTACAAATTTAAAAAATTAGCCAGGTCTGGTGGCGCACACCTGTAATACCTGCTGCTCAGGAGGCTGAGGCAGGAGGATGGCTTGAGCCCAGGAGGTTAAGGCACTGCACTCCTGACTGGGGGAGGGGGAAAGGGGAAGTGGGGAGGGAGGGAGGGAAGCAAGGAAGGAAGGAAGGAAGGAGGGAAATTATTGAATTAGGAAGATGAAATTGTTTCTGGAAGGGAGGGAGAGAGGGAGGGAGGAAGTTGTTGAATAAGGAGATGGAATTGTTTCTTTAGTATTCAAATCCTTTGGTTTTGTACAAGTCTGTACGAAAGTGAATCTTAAAGTGAGCTGTGATAAGCCTGAAATAATTTTCATTTAAACCTGTGTCGACATTAATAGATTTTATAGTAATTTTATGAACTTTAAATACTTATGTTAAGAAGTACCATTACTCGGAGAAAGACTGATAAAATATTTGTGGTGGCTGGGTGCAGTGGCTCACACCTGTAATCCCAGCACTATGGGAGGCCGAGGCGAGTGGATCACCTGAGGTCGGGAGTTTGAGACCAGTCTGACCAACACAGAGAAACTCTGTCTGTATTAAAAATGCAAAAATTAGCCGGGCGTGGTAGCGCATGCCTGTAATCTCAGCTACTTCGGAGGCTGAGGCAGGAGAATCGCTTGAATCCAAGAGGTGGAGGTTGCGGTGAGCTGCGATCACACCGTTGCACTCCAGCCTGAGCAACAAGAGCGAAACTATCTCAAAAGAAAAAAAAAACTTATTTTTCTTGTGGTAATGATAGTAGTTATGTCTTAAAAGACTTATGTTATTTTGTGTTTCTGTTTTGTGATTTTCAGAGGCCTAGATTTGAGCTACGGTGAATATATTAATGTAGATTTATAAAACAGCATGAAAAATGAAAGCAGAATTCTGCATCTTTTATTTATTTTTCTCTCTTTTTAATTCCTGGTTATTTGCAGTCACCCCAAACCAGAAGGTCTGGCTGCTGCCAAGAAGCTTTGTGAGAATCTTTTGCAAACAGTAAGTTGTATTTGATACTCATTCAGAAGAGGTATTGCCATTTTGGAGTATGTCTTAGCTATTTTTTTCACCTGTTTAGTTTCCTAGTACTGCTATAATAAGTTATTGCGATTGAGTAGATTAAAATAACACAAGTTTATTCTGTCACAGTTCAGGAAGCAGAGTCTGAAATCAAGGTGCTGGCAGAGTTGGTTCCTTCTGGAGTCTTTGAGAGAGAATATTCTTTGAACAAATAACCAAAAGTTAAAACTTAGGACTGTCTTTATAGCACTAAAGGAAATCAGGTTTTGGATTGAATATGTTTAACCTTGTGTTCTCTGGTGCCTTGTTCGGTAGCTCATGGTTGTTTCTGGTTTTTGTTTTTGCTTTTGTACATATCACCTGATTTACCAACCCTTGTGCTGGGTAATTTTCCCATCTTTTAATTTGTTGGTACATGAGGTTATGAACTTAATATACAGGGAGGAAGTATGAGGAAAATACTAAACGCTTATTAAACTGTGAGCTCCTTGAGGACAAGTCACCCAGTAAAATGTGAATGAATGAGGTCTCACTAGCTATACTAACAACTTAAAAATTTCCTAGTTACTTTATTTCTGTGGCTTTCTCAGTGATTTTATGCCCCAGAATTGAGTCTAGTTTAGGGGATTCAGGATTATTCATGCTCCTAATTCCCAAAATTGGCTTAATAATTTATAGATGTGCCTTATTAAAATGTTGAGGTTGCAGTGGTAGGAGACCATGCCCCACTGCACTCCAGCCTGGGCAACAGAGCGAGACACTGTCTCAATAAAAAGGAAAAAAAAATGTAGGTTAAACAGGTTTAAATTTGATTGGAACATGGGTAGATATATTTTAATTCCTAATTGCTTTGGTCCTAGAATCATATAATCAGACCCTTGTAAATGCACAGCTTGGGCTGTCCCATGTTAATTTGTTTCCCTCTCTCTTTCAGGTTCATGCTGAATATTCTAGATTTGTGAATCAGATTAATACTGCTGTACCTTTACCAGGTGTGTACATCTTGAAGTGTTTAAAAAAGTATATTTTGCTAGTGTAGTTATGTGTAACTGTGATACTTGAGGCTAGACTAACTGTGCCAGGGCACTATTAATATTCCCTTTAATTTAGGGTAATTTGGAAAGCCATTCATGCCTCAGTATTTTTCTTCCCTAGATATTAAGTTTAATGTTCAGATAAATTGTCTCATTCTGCTGCAGCTGATTAAACACTTTTTTTCTTCCCCCTCAGGCTATACACAACCCTCTGCTATAAGTAGTGTCCCTCCTCAACCACCATATTATCCATCCAATGGCTATCAGTCTGGTTACCCTGTTGTTCCCCCTCCTCAGCAGCCAGTTCAACCTCCCTACGGAGTACCAAGCATAGTGCCACCAGCTGTTTCATTAGCACCTGGAGTCTTGCCAGCATTACCTACTGGAGTCCCACCTGTGCCAACACAATACCCGATAACACAAGTGCAGCCTCCAGCTAGCACTGGACAGGTAGGATGCCAGGATATATGCAACAAGATATTGCTAAATTTAGGAAAAACTGGAGAAAGTTGAAGTGGTGGTATTCCAGAAATAAATCATGTAATGTGGATTGTCTTTTTCCTACTGTCTTCTGTGTTCCCACCACCAGCCTACCTGAATATTTTGGATAAGTGTGTACTTGTGTATGTCATCCTAAGTGTGTATTTTCACAAGTTTTGCATACCAAATAGCTGTTTAAAGTGGGGGTGATGGGCAGACTTACTATAATGGGTCAGATGGTAAATATTTTAGGCTTTAAGGGACATACATTCTCTGTTACAACTACTACACTCTGTGGTTGTAGTGCAGAAGCAGCCCGTGGATAATACCTCAATGAATGAGCATGGCTGTACTACAACAGAACTTTATTTACAAAAGAGGTGGCAGGCCACAATCATAGTTTGCCATTTCCTTGGCCATTGTTTGCCTAACCTTGCCTTTGCAGTGTTAACAAAGTACTAAGGAAAATGGGGCTGCTTACACCACATCTCTCAGTGATTGGAACTGAGTAAGCAACTCAGATCTTAGAAAGAAACATAATCCCAGGATTTTGGGAGGCCAAGGCAGGAGGATTGCTTTAGTGCAGGAGTTTGAGACCAGCCTAGGCAACATAGTGAGACCCCATCTCTACAAAACATTAGCTGGGCATGGTGGCACATGCCTGTATTTCAGTTACTCAAGAGGCTGAGATGGGAGGGTCCCTTGAGACTAGGAGTTCATGGAGGCAGTGAACCACTGCACTCCAGCCTGAGTGACAGAGTAAAACCCTGTCTCAAAAAAAAAAAAAAGAGAAACATTATGTAAGTGATATATGAGACATATAAACTTTTCAAATTTAAGGATTATAAATGCTGGTATGTTTCTTTCAGAACTTAAGAAATGTATACTTATAATTTCTTAAACATGAAAGTAGAATTTCAGGAAAAGAATAGATGTCTGGGTAATAATCTGGATGCATTATATACTAGTCTTGGAGGCAGGAGAGAGACTTAATGAGAGCATGGTAATGGATTTATGGTGGGTCCTTCTCTGTGGACCTCTCATAGTGTACCCATGCCAGAGTAAATGGCAGCCTCGAACCATTGCCCAGCCCCTTACCTGTGGGCTGTGAGCACTGAAGGGGGTTGCACAGTACGTAACAAAAAAGCAGCTATGAACTACATTTTGTTTGTGGTCTCCAGTCAAGTTTATTTATTTTTATTTTGAGACAATCTTACTCTGTCGCCTAGGCTGTGGCATGGTCTTGGCTCACTGCAACCTCTACCTCCTGGGTTCAAGTGATTCTCCTGCCTCAGCCTCCTGAGTAACAGGATTACAGGTACACGCCACCATGCCCAGCTGATTTTTGTATTTCTAGTAGAGACGGGCTTTCGCCATTTTGGTCAGGCTGGTCATGAACTCCTGACCTCAGGTGATCCGTGGCCCTGACCTGGAGTGCTAGGATTATAGGCATGAGCCACCATGCCTGGCCAAAATTATTTTAATTTTTATTTTTAGACAGCTCTGTAGGTCCCCGCTTTAAGTGTCAGTCCTTTGTAACTGGGAAGCAATACAGCAGCATGGTTAAAAGCAGGGAGGTAAGGTGGGTGTGGTGGCTCATGGCTGTAATCCCAGTATTTTGGGAGGCTGAGGCGGGCGGATCACTTGAGGTCAGGAGTTCGAGAACAGCCTGGTCAACATGGTGAAACCCCATCTCTACCGAAAATACAAAAATTAGCTGGACATGGTGGCGGATGCCTGTAATATCAGTTACTCAGGAGGCTAAGGCAATAGAATTGCTTGAACCTGGTGTCGGAGGTTGTGGTGAGCTGAGATCGCATGACTGCACTCCAGCCTGGGTGAGGAGTGAAACTCCCATCTCAAAAAAAAAAAAAGCTGGGATTTAGAATTAGATTACCAGGGTTCATCATGCTTTCCTGTTTTTGAGCTGTGTGATATTGGGATGTAACTTGACCTGTCTAGGGTTTGGTTTTCCTTAGATATAAAATGGGCACAGTGATAAAAATCTCAAAGGTTTGCAAGGATTAAGCAAGATGATTCGGTCCGTGAATAAATGTTAGCTGTTATCAGTACAGTCATGTACCTCATAACATTTTGGTCACTGATGGACTGCATATATGATGATGGTCCTATAAAGTATAATAGCATATTTTCACTGTACCTTTTGTATGTTCAGATACACATTTACCATTGTGTTACAGCATTCAGTACAGTATGCTGTACAGGATTGTAGCCTAGAAGCAGTAGGCCATACCACATAGCCTAGTTGTATGGTAGGCTATTTTCATCTAAGTTTGTATAAATACACATTTGTTCAATGACAAAATCGCCTTGCAATACATTTCTCAGAATGTGTTCCCGCTGAGCAATGGCTCATACCTATAATCCCAGCACTTTGGGAAGCTGAGACAGGTGGATCACTTGAAGTCAGGAGTTTGAGACCAGCCTGGCCAACATGGCAAAACTCTGTTTCTACTAAAAGTTCAAAAAAAAAATTGCTCGTGTACAATGGCACACTCCTATTGTCCCAGCTACTCAGCAGGCTGAAACAGGAGAATCTCTTGAACCTGGTAGGCGGAGGTTGTAGTCAGCTGAGATCATGCCATTGCACTCTAACCTGTGAGACAGAGTGAGACTGAGACTCCGTCTCAAAAAAAAAAAAAAGTATTACCATCGATAAGCAATGCATGACTGTAGTAATAGTAATTTTCTCTTCAGAACTGCTTATTCTTGTATAACATATACTGTCTTTTGATACCCCTTATTCCTTTTTGGAGCAACATCTTCAAACATTGGTTAGACTTAATCTTGACATAGTAACTTACTAATAACTATGGGAGTGGCAGATGAAGTTGCTTCTTCCACAAGCATTAGCAGCATTTATAAATTACAGAAAGCTTATTACAGAAAGCTTATCACATTGACTATCAGTGGTTGGAGTTCTGTTTGTTAAGTCCTGTTTGCTCCTAGTAACCCAAATGCCCAACAGAGTTTTCCTAAAAGTTCAAAGCATTGTATATAGGTTGTCAATTTCACGTTTTCCTAGGATGAAGGTGAGAAGGCTAGGTGATACTGTTAACAAATTATACATGAAGGAAACTAGGGACCTGAATATGCAAAGTTCATATGATACCTATTGATCCTTAAAGTATATTGTAATAATTGTTAGTTATTCCTTGGGCATTCTCACACTTTTTTTCTTCCTTGGTTTGTTTTGGTCCCAGAGTCCGATGGGTGGTCCTTTTATTCCTGCTGCTCCTGTCAAAACTGCCTTGCCTGCTGGTCCCCAGCCCCAGCCCCAGCCCCAGCCCCAGCCCCCACTCCCAAGTCAGCCCCAGGCACAGAAGAGACGATTCACCGAGGAGCTACCAGATGAACGGGAATCTGGACTGCTTGGATACCAGGTTAAATAAAATACCCTGTTTTCCTATCTTAATCTTATTCTCCTACTATATTCTCCCTTTAAAAAAGATAAATTCACATTATTCTCCCAGTACTAGGATTTCTGCGTTCTGGAATTCATTTTGGTTAGGTTTTTTATCCTATCCAACAGACTCTTGAAAGCCTCTTGAGTGTTTTTACTTTCTTACACATCTCACTCAAAGCTACTGATCTAGCAACACATGGTTTGTATTTAAAATCTTGGCTTTAGGCCAGGCACAGTGGCTCATGCCTGTAATCCCAGCACTTTGGGAGGCCGAGGTGGGCGGATCACCTGAGGTCAGGAGTTCGAGATAGCCTGACCAACATGGAGAAACCCCGTCTGTACTGAAAATATAAAAAAATTAGCTGGGCATGGTGGTGCATGCCTGTAATCCCAGCTACTTGGGAGGCTGAGGCAGGAGAATGGCTTGAACCTGGGAGGCAGAGGTTGCAGTGAACTGAGATCATGCCGTTGCACTCCAGCCTGGGCAACAAGAGTGAAACTGTCTCAAAAAAAAAAAAAAAAAAAAAAACTTGGCTTTCAGTGGTGCTCTCTCTTACCCTCCACCTAAAAAAGAGAGTGATTTCTCTCTCCAGTCTCCCCACCCCTCCAGACTGCTAGAAAAGGAGTGATTCTGTGCATACATGTAATTATAAAGTTAGCCACTAAAGTTAAAAAGATTCTTAATTCTGGTGCAGTTTTATCAGAAGTACCTTTCCATTTTGCCAGAATCCTTTAATCAAAACCAAAGCATTTTTTATAGTTTCTAACTAGGTTTATAGAAACCAGTTGAACTATGGGCAGTTAGTTAAACCAGGTAGGCCATAGATAGCATAATGAATTATAAAATCCCTGTCCAAGTCCTACAGAGAGAAATGATTTCCTACTTTTTGACTACAGTTACACAGCAAATCCCAAAGAGCTTTGTAGTACAGTTTAACTTACTGCAATTTATCAGAAAGATGAGGCACTTGACAGTTACATTAAGGAGCTAAAGTCAATACAGCAGTTGTAGATTTGCTAATGCCACTGTATTTTTCTGCTCATAGCATGGACCCATTCATATGACTAATTTAGGTACAGGCTTCTCCAGTCAGAATGAGATTGAAGGTGCAGGATCGAAGCCAGCAAGTTCCTCAGGCAAAGAGAGAGAGAGGGACAGGTAAGTTGGAATAATTATACAAATGTATTCAGATGTCATTTGTATGCACCATTAGTGAGAGTAATGATCGTTGGTATGAGCTTAAGTGTTCTGAAACTGAAATGAAATCTTTGAAATAAGCTTCTGTTTGTTGTAATTGGTGCAGTGAAGAAAAATGTAACAATAGGCCTTTTGCAGACATAGAAGCAGTTATACTTGGCTTTGAATAATTTACTTCTTGTTCAGACATCTTTCTTAACTTCCACTGTCTGCATGTTGGCCGTTTTCCTAAGGGTAGACAGTAACAGAAGTGTTACATAATTCAGCTATTTTTGCTACCTTGGAGTCATTAGAATGTCATGGATGGGAAGTAGGTGAATGTGGGAGTTCAACCTGCCATACATGCAATGCTTGAATTTTCCTTTCTTACCTTAGTATGTTAACCTTCATAAGAAAGGAGCTGAGTTCTTTCTGTAACAGTTCATTCAATTTTTGTCATGGCAATTGCTTTGTAGACAGGGCTTATATACTTTTATAAAGGGGCTGGGAGAAGGTGGAAGGGGTTGAAATTAATGGTTAAAATGAATTTGAAGGATTGTCTGCAGACTTAATCCCACTTCTTACCCACAGGATAAGTTAAGAAAATTTAAATTGAAAGAAAGTTTTATTTTATCTTTCAATAGGCAGTTGATGCCTCCACCAGCCTTTCCAGTGACTGGAATAAAAACAGAGTCTGATGAAAGGAATGGGTCTGGGACCTTAACAGGGAGCCATGGTGAGTATGGTATAGCTGGGGAGACAGGGGAGTGACTAAGTAAGACTGGTCTAAAGCTATTAGTTTTCTCGGCCGGGCACGGTAGCTCACGCCTGTAATCCCAGCACTTTGGGAGGCCAAGGTGGGGGTGGATCACCTGAGGTCAAGATGTCAAGACCAGCCTGGCCAACATAGCGAAATCCTATATCTACTAAAAATAAAAACTAGCTGGGCATGGTGGGGGTCGCCTGTAATCCCAGATACTTGGGGGGCTGAGGCAGGAGAATTGTTTCAACCTGGGAGGTAGAGGTTGCAGTGAGCCAAGATCATACCACTTCCCTCTAGCCTGGGCCATAGAGTGAGACTCTGTCTCAAAAATAAATAAATAAATAAATAAAGCTATTAGTTTTCTAATCTGATGTTCATTCAGGTGTTTAATCCAACCTCTATAATCTACTGGCTAATGAAAATACTTTTGGGTCAGGCATGGTGGCTCATGCCTGTAATCCCAGCACTTGGGAGGCCGAGGTGGGTGGATCACCTGAGGTCAGGAGTTTGAGACCAGCCTGGCTAACACAGAGAAACCCCGTCTTTACTAAAAATAGAAAAATTAGCCAGGCTTGGTGGTGCATGCCTGTCATCCCAGTGACTTGGAAGGCTGAGGCAGGAGAATCGTTTGAACCTGGGAGGTAGAGGTTGCAGTAAGTCAAGATCACACTACTGCATTCTAGCATGGGCAACAGAGTGAGACTCTGTCTCAACAAAAAAAGAAAATAGTGGAAAAAAAGTTGTTTATGGACAGCCTTATATTTCCAACCAACATGTATCTAGAAAAGAGTCAACTTATTTTATACCTAGCATCAGTGACATCAAAACCCTAGGGAATACTAATGAATGCTAGGTCATTTCAAAATCCTCTTGTCTACGTTGTATATGAATACCTGGAGTTCATCTGATACGACTTCCTAAGAGTTGATTTTGTTTTGTATTGGGAGCTGAGCCACACCTCACCTTATAGTTCTATTGGTCAGTAATGGTCAGTCTGTGGCTGTTAGGAAAATGTTGCTTTTTAGCATCCCAGAACTCTAAATCCTGTAGACGTATATGGAATACTTTTGTTTTTTGCCTGTAGTCATAAAAATGAACAGAAGAAAATTCATTTTTTTCTTTTCTTAACTTCTTTTCTTTTAACTCTTTAAAAGGTGAAATATCAGCCCTCAAGAGACTCACTTGCTAACTTTCCTTTTTTTCTTTTTTCTTTTTTTTTGTGTTTCTTTTTTCTTTCTCTGTTTTCTTACATGGTTCTGGTGGATTCACATTTGCTGATGCTGGTGCTGTTTTTCGTGTGATCTTCAACGTTTTTGGGTGACCATTGACCCTATGACCTCAAAATGGTGTCCAACTAACCACTTAAAATTAACATCTTTTTTTTATTAACGAATTTATGGTATTATCTTTTTTTTGTTGTTTTTTTTTCCTTGGTGGGGATGGGGTTGGGGTTGTTTTTCTCTATTCTAGATTATCCAGCCAAGAAGATGAAAACGACAGAGAAGGGATTTGGCCTGGTGGCTTATGCTGCAGATTCATCTGATGAAGAGGAGGAACATGGAGGTCATAAAAATGCAAGTAGTTTTCCACAGGGCTGGAGTTTGGGATACCAGTATCCTTCTTCACAACCACGAGCTAAACAGCAGATGCCATTCTGGATGGCTCCCTAGGAAACAGTGGAACAGAGTTTTGACCCTCCGTGACTCTTCTTAGCAATAATGCATGCATTTGATTTAACAAGACTCTGGGGCCTGTGCTGGGAACCATCTTGGATCTTTGCAGAAGTTAGAGATTCAATGCCCCCTTTCTTAAAGGGGTTCCTTAAAAAAAAAATCCTTATTTCTGCGGTGGCATAGAATCTTAAAATTTAATTAGAATCACAAGTTTATCTCAAGCTTTTTAACAGTTGGTGAAATGCGCTTGTCCAACAGAACATCCTAACAGGGTCGTTCCCATGCATGTTTGACCTGGTCCAGCCTCTTCCAAATGAATAGCCCCAATTCTGACGTAAAGAAAGATTTATTTGTATTTTACTACTGTTTGGTCAATTTTGATACATAACTGGTTACAAACAAAGCCTTACTATTTATTAGTGGGGAAATGATTTTAGACCGTTCTTTTCAGTATTTAATTCTGACAGATCTGCATCCCTGTTTCGTTTTGGATTATTTGTTTTGGAAAATGCTGTCTCATTTAAAACTGTTGGATATAGCTGGATCCTGGATAGGAAAATGAAGTTATTTTTTCATTGTGTTTTTTAATTCGGGTGATCCAAAGCTGGCACCTTCAGGCACATTTGTCTCATAGCCATTGCTGTTTTTATTGCCCTTCTAAGATCCTGTCTTCAGCTGGGTCAGAGAAAACTTCTTGACTAAAACTGGTCAGAACTCATCACACAAATGAAACACAGTAGTCTGTCTCTCTCAGAACTGTTTGCAGCTAAAATGGAGAGATCTGACTGCCTGCAGTAGGACTTTTGACTTAATGACTGAAATAGCAACTTGTCCTTTTTCTTGGCATTACAGGTTTTGCCAAAAGAACTTTTTTTGTATCAAATATTGATGTGTGAAAGTGAAGGAGCTAGTCTGCTGAACCAGGAGTAGTTTGAGATACTGAACTGTCATTTTTGCACATTTGAATACTTTGCAGGCTGGCTTTGTATAAACTTATCTTCTGGTTTCCTATATGTTGTAAATATTGAGACCATAATTTCATTATAAATAAATGTATAAATATTCCGTTTGCGGTTTCTCTGTTTTCTTCCACAACCCATCCATACACTAAAATTCATAAACTTTTTTACTCATTGCATAATGCAATATAACATTATCAGAAAAATACATATACAGACCCCAAGGTTTACATATAGTTCCAAGAGTTCTGTAACTGCAAAATGTACCCTTAAAGTTCTATTTTCATATTTTAGCCCTCCTTTATTTAGCAGGGTGTTAAAAAGACTTCGTGAATGAAGCCTATTTTATTTTATTTTATTTTTGAGATGGAATCTTGCTCTGTTGCCCAGGCTAGAGGGCAGTGGCGTGATCTTGGCTCACTGCAACCTCTGCCTCCCGGGTTCAAGCGATTCTCCTACCTCAGCCTCCTAAGTAGCTGGGATTACAGGCATGCATCACCACGCCCAGCTAATTTTTGTATTTTTAGTAGACGGGGTTTCACCATGTTGGTCAGGCTGGTCTCGAACTCCTGACCTCATGATCCACCTGCTTCACCCTCCCAAAGTGCTGGGATTACAGGCGTGAGCCACCGCGCCTGGTGGTATTTTATTTTTATTTTTTTAGACAGAGTTTCTCTCTTGTTACCCAGGCTTTAGTTTAATGGCGCAATCTTGGCTCACTGCAACCTCTGACTCGAGTTTAAGCAATTCTGTCTCAGCCTCCTGAGTAGCTGGGATTACAGGTGCAAGCTGCCATGCCCCACTAATTTTGTATTTTTATAGAGATGGGGTTTCTCCAAATTGATTAGGCAAGTCTCCAACTTCTGACCTCAGGTGATCTGCGCGCCTCAGCCTCCCAAAGTGTTGGGATTACAGGTGTGAGCTACTGCGCCCAGTGAATGAAGCTGATTTTAAAGGAAATTATTCTTCGAAAGCCTTTTTATTTTTTGAGATGGAGTCTTGCTCTGTCTGCTAGGCTGGAGTGCAATGGTGCAATCTTGGTTCACTGCAGCCTCCACCTCCTGAGTTCAAGTGATTCTCCAGTGTTAGCCTCCTGAGTAGCTGAGATTACAGGTACCTACCACCATGCCTGGCTAATTGTATTTCTAGTACAGACAGGATTTCGCCATGTTGGGCAGGCTGGTCTCAAACTCTGGACCTCAAGTGATCTGCCCAGAAAGACCTTTTTTTTTTTTGGAAACTGAATCTTGCCCTGTTGCCAGGGTGGAGTGCAGTGGCTCCATCTAGGCTCACTGCAACCTCCACCTCCTGTAATTGGGACTACAAGCATGTGCCACCATGCCCAGCTAATGTTTTTGTGTTTTTTTATAGAGAAGGGGTTTTGCCATTTTAGCCAGGATAGTTGATCTCTTGACCTTGTGATCCACCTGCCTTGGCCTCCCAGAGTGCTGGGATTACAGGCGTGAGCCACGGTGCCTGGCCCAGAAAGACATTTAAAAAGAACAGTTGTGGGAGTAGGGGTCGGGGGCGATCAAAAAAAAAAAAAAAAAATGTGGGCAGAGCTGCATCAGAACAATTTTCCAGTGTCAGTTTCTTCTAGCACCTGTGCTACCTAAGTAGCCTGTTTTGTGTGTCTTACATGTGTTTAAAATACAGAACTCAGGAAGTGTGAACATCTAGTTTTTGAGAATGAATCGAGGTTTCAATAGCCAAAGTCTTTGTGGCTGCTCCTTCGGAAAAGTGATTTTTCTGTTATGAAGCATTTATCTTGATCGCAATCCTGTTTTAGGAGGAATTGGGGAGTGCCCCTTTCCTCACTTCCTCTTACTGTATTGTGCCAAATTAGTTTCGTTTTGTTTCACAAGCAGCAAACAACTCTGGGTAAGTTGTTAATGGTTTTAGTGTCCCTGCGTGTCTGTTATCACATACTCTTGTTTTGTGTAAATAATTTACTTTCTACTCCTGATTACCCGTGTCTGTGCGTGCATACACCCTAGGCTGGATAGGTGACCAGAAGGCCTTTAGCGGTGAGTCCCGGAACTGGGTTTAGGGACCTGGGGTGGGAAGGGGTGGGAAGAAGGCGGGAAGAAGGCAGGGCGGGCTGCTGGGCGTCATGGGGTGGCCCCGCCCCTACCCGCGACGGTCGCCGGTGGCGCCATCTTACCCAGCTGCGGGAGGGGTCACAGGTCAGTACTGGATCCTCTGCGAGGGAAGGAAGACGAGGTGGGTGACTCGAAAGGCCGTGGTCTTCCAGTCCCCACTGACCGGTAGGAGCAGCAGGCCGTCGGCTTGTGAGGCAGAGGGGTGGAGAGTCTGGCGGTGGAGGAGCAGCTGGGGGCCGGGAGGGGTCTCGGAGGAGAATGGGGAGGGGTGGAACCTCCGGGTACCGCAGACATGAGAGGACCCCTGCGGCCTAAGGGGCCGAATCCTTTTCTTCCCAAAACTTTCTCCTTGTCCCTACTGTGCCGGGACCTAAATTTCTTTGTATCTTTTTATGTTTCTCTTTGGAAAGAGTAAAACCTGTGATGTGTCATGTGACTGAACTGTCTAGGAGGGAGGGTGAAGATGTGGGGGGTTTGTTAGAGCCACCAGAAAGGGTGCAGTGGTGAGCAATAGGGACAGGCCAGAGTGTGTATGGAAAGGTAAGGCACTGGCTTGAGGACTGCCGCCGTGGTGTCTCCATCCTGGATTAAGCATTTCCTCCTCCTTTTCTAGGTGTCTTTTCCTCGGGGCAGCCCGGGAAGGCCCCAAGAGGACAATGGATTCTGGAACTCGCCCTGTTGGTAGCAGCTGCAGCAGCCCCCCTGGGCTCTCACGGGAATACAAACTAGTGATGCTGGGTGCTGGTGGTGTGGGGAAAAGTGGTAGGTAACATTTTCCATTTGACAGGAAGTATGGATGAAAAGTATTTAAATGACCAGATGGGATACTGGCTATCTTGCAATGTTAATGCTTAAAATTCTCTCTATGGGTCACCTTTGTGAGGATTTGACTTTTATTTCTTGTGTTGAAGCCATGACCATGCAGTTCATCAGTCACCGATTCCCAGAAGATCATGATCCCACCATTGGTAAGTCAGATCATCACTATGTTTCCAAATAAACCCCATAAAAATATCTTAATGAGTATCAATGGTTTCTAACTATTTATATTTTGAGCCTTTTTGTTTTGGATTCTAATTCAGATTTATTTAGAAACAAGAGTATCAGCAATTGGTAAGCAAGTGAATATTTCTTTTTTTCCAGACTTAATTCTGTTATGTCAGAAGCTATCTTTATTTAGTCTCTGTCTCTTATTGAACATTAACTCTCTTTGTTGTATTTTTTATGGTTGTATATAGGCCACTTAATGAAGCCTTTTCTTGCTGTCACTTCTCTAAGGGCATGACTTGAGACTGACTCTGTAACTGTGAGTCAGCTGCTTTGAACTTCCACAAAAGGAAGCAGAAAAACAAGTAGAGCCAGCCTGCTGAACTCTTACAACCCAGATGAGCGGAGCCTGGACCTCTTGCACTTGGAGCTCTTCATTTGCTTCCTTATATCTTAAGTTCATCATATAGTAATGCCTTCTCCCACGTCTTTTTCTTTCTTTCTTTTTTTTTTTTTTGAGACAGAGTCTCCCACTGTCACCCAGGCTGGAGTGCAGTGGTGCGATCTCTTCTGGGTTCAAGCAATTCTCCTGCCTCAGCTTCCTGAGTAGCTGGGATTACGGGAGCCTGCCACCACTGTCCGGTTAATTTTTTGTATTTTTTTTTTTTTTTTTTTTTTTGAGACAGAGTCTCACTCCGTCACCAGACGCCAGGCTGGAGTGCAGTGGCGCGACCTCGGCTCACTGCAACCTCCGCTGCCCGGCTTCAAGCAATTCTCCTGCCTCAGCCTCCCGAGTAGCTGGGACTACAAGCGCGTGCCACCACGCCCAGCTAATTTTTTTGTATTTTTAGTAGAGATGTGGTTTCACCATGTTGACCAGGATGGTCTCGATCTCTTGACCTCGTGATCCAGCCGCCTCGGCCTCCCAAAGTGCTGGGATTACAGGCGTGAGCCACCGCGCCCGGCCAATTTTTTGTATTTTTAATAGAGACAGAGTTTCACTGTGTTGGCTGGCCTTGAACTCCTGACCTCATGATCTGCCTGCCTCGGCCTCCCAAAGTGCTGGGTTTACAGGCATGAACCACTGCACCCGGCTCTCCTGTCTTTTATAGTCTTTAACTTTTTTTTTTTTTTGAAATGGAGTTTTGTTCTTCTTGCCCAGGCTGGAGTGCAATGGCAGGATCTCATCTCACCACAACCTCTGCCTCCCATGTTCAAACTATTCTCCTACCTCAGCCTCCCAAGTAGCTGGGATTACAGGCATGAGCCACCGCGCCCGGCTGATAGTCCTTAACTCTTGATGCAGAACACTAGTAGAGTAAAAAAGTCATTTTGTTTGCTTTGACTTTCTGTTTTTTTAATTGCTAGTCTTATAAAGAGTAAGAACATTACTGTCATTCCTAAACCATAAGGAAGCAGGTTTCATTCTAAGAGTTTATAATATGAAAGAAAAATGGATATGGGAATGGGAGAGGGCACAGAAAGTCAGCTGTACTACTATTATTTTCAGTATATGACACTCTTTGCCATGATCCTGGTTCTCTAGGAAGGGTTTCCATTGGGTCAGGCCTCTGCTGATCTGTTTCCCACAAAGCCAATAATGTGTGGTGGCCCAGCCTTGGATGTGGTCATTTTATACAGTAGATGATTCCAGGTATTGGGAAGAACAGAAGAAGTTCTTGACTTTTTCATATACTATATCAAATTTAGAACATTGTTCAGAGATTCAAATTACGGTGGGAGTTCTAGGAATAAAATGAATTTAGGGCCTATGATAATTTACTTGAGAACTCCATAAGCATCTTTTCCTTTCTTTAAAATAAAACTCAAATACTCGTCTCCTGTAAGAGTTAATGTTTGTTTTCGTTTTTGTTTTTGTTTTTGAGACATAGTCTCGCATTGTCGCCTAGGCTGGAATGCAGTGGCGCAATTTCTGCTCACTGCAACCTCCACCTCCCGGGTTCAGAGATTCTCCTGAATAAGCCTCCTGAATAGCCGGGATTATAGGCGCCTGCCACCACGCCCAATTTTTGTATTTGTATTAGAGACAGGGTTTCACTGTATTGGCCAGGCTGGTCTCGAACTCCTGACCTCGTGATCCACCCATCTCAGCCTCCCAAAGTGCTGGGGTTACAGGCATGAGCCACCACGCCCAGCCCAAATTATCTGTTTTAATCAATTTTTCCCCAGTTAAATACTTTGCTGATATTATTATCTGACTCAACAGCACATACTTACATCTCCTGAGTTTCTATTACGTGCCAAGCACTGCTTACCCTGTGGGTACAGTGGTGAACAAAAAGATGTGGTTTCTGTTCTTGAATTTATAGTTTAGTGCATTTGGTTTCAAACTCTGGCTGTAAACTCAGAAAAACTTTACGTTGAAACTAGTAGAGATATAAAAGCATACAAGGCCTGGAGTGGTGGCTCATGCCCGTAATCCTGTAATCGCATCACTTTTGGGAGGCCGAGGCGGGTGGCTCACCTGAGGTCAGGAGTTTGAGACCATACTGGCCAACATGGTGAAACCCCATCTCTACTAAAAATACAAAAATTAGCTGGGTGTGGTAGCATACACCTGTAATCCCAGGTACTCAGGAAGCTGAGGTGGGAGAATTGCTTGAACCTGGGAGGTGGAGGTTGCAGTGAGCCAAGATCGCAAAACTGCACTCCAGCCTGGGCAACAGAGTAAGACTCCTCAAAAAAAAAAAAATATGAATGTGTGCATACGTATATATTAAATTATATACACAAGTACACGTGTATATGTAACTAAAATATTATGTAACTTTACTTACCTCTTTTTTTTTTTTTTTTTTTTTTTTTTTTGAGACAGGGATTCACTCTGTTGCCCAGGCTGGAGTGCAGTGGTGTGATCTTGGCTCACTGCAGCCTGGACCTCCCGGGTGGGTTCAAGTGATCCTCCCACCTCAGCCTTCCAAATACCTGGGACTACAGGCGTGTGCCACTACACCCAGCTAATATTTTCAGGTTTTTTTTTTTTAGCAGAGATGAGGTCTTGCTCTGTTGCCCAAGCTGGTCTCAAATTCTTGAGCTCAAGTGATCTCCCCTTGGCCTTCCAAAGCACTGGGATTACAGCCGTGAGAGCCACTGTAGCTGACCCACTCCGGTATTTTTTTTTTTTTCTTTTTTTTTTCTGAGACAGAGTCTTGCTCTGTTGCCAGGCTGGAGTGCAGTGGCGCAGTCTCGGCTCACTGCAACCTCCGCCTCCCGAGTTCAAGTGATCCTTCCGCCTCAGCCTCCCAGGTAGCTGGGACTAGAGGCATACGCCACCACGCCCGGCTAATTTTTGTATTTTTAGTAGAGACGGGTTTTCACCATGTTGGCGAGGATGGTCTCGATCTCTTGACTTCGTGATCCTCCCTCCTCCGCCTCCCAAAGTGCTGGGATTACAGACTTGAGCCATCGCACCCGGCCCACTCTGGTATTTTCTATTTTAATTAAGTTTCTGCTTGTTTATTTTAATGCTGGTCTCAGCCCATTAAGTAGATTTCACAACTGACTAATCTTAATGAGTGATTGACAAGCATTGATTTAGTTGGCTCTTCATCTTTGAGGAAGAGTCAAAAGCAAGAATTCAAGAAAAACATGTTAAAAGGAAATACATTGAGATGTAAACAGCAGTTGTAAAGTGAATGAAATATTGAGTGGTGTTTTCTAAGGTTACTATAATAATATGCATAAAGAAATTTGCTTTCAGAAAAGAGAAATTACAAAACTGTGGATTATTTAGAAAATAGTGAATTAGGCTGGGCATGCTTCCTGAGTAAATTTGGGCATTTAATGAATTTGGGTGGAATCTACTACTCTGTAAAATGAGTTTTAAATAGGCATTTGTTCCTGCATTTATGACTTTATAGTACACCTTTCTTCCCTCCTGTAGAAGATGCTTATAAAATCAGAATCCGTATTGATGATGAGCCTGCCAATCTGGACATTTTGGATACAGCTGGACAGGTATTAAATCCCAGAATGTTATGAGTAAAGGCTTTTTTACTCTAGTAAAGGGGAGGGCAAGGCCTACGCAGAGAAGATCACTAGTTTCTCTCTCTTAATTTTTCATGCACTCTGACTCAGGACAGCAGGTAATTGCCATGCATTTTTTAAAATCTGAAAGAAATAGCTAATTGTATGTGTAGTAGTGTAGGCTGCATCAGTACATAATGACCCTTGTCTCCCTATAGGCAGAGTTCACAGCCATGCGGGACCAGTATATGAGGGCAGGAGAAGGGTTTATTATCTGTTACTCTATCACGGACCGTCGAAGTTTCCATGAAGTTCGTGAGTTTAAACAGCTTATTTATCGAGTTCGACGTACTGATGATACGCCTGTGGTTCTGGTGGGAAACAAGTCAGACCTCAAACAGCTAAGACAGGTGAGGATCGAGAAGAAAATACTGTCTGTAATCTTATGTAATTAGTCATTTTTGTTTCTTGGCTTACAGATTCTTTTGCCTTAAAATAGAAAGTCAGGCTGGGTGAGGTGGCTCACGCCTGTGATCTCAGCACTTTGTGGGGCCAAGGTGGGCAGACTGCTTGAGTTTGGGAGTTTGAGACCATCCTGAGCAATATGGCAAAACCCCATCTCTACAAAAAAATACAAAAAAACATAGCTGGGCATAGCAGTGCGTGCACATGTGGTTCCAGCTAGTTGGGAGGCTGAGGTGGGAGGATTCCTGGAGCTGGGGAGGTGGAGTTTGCAGTGAGATTGAGACTACAGCCCATTACAGCTTCTACCTCCCCAGCTCAAGCAATCTTCCCACCTCAGCTTTGAGGGTAGCTGGGACCACAGGTGTGTGCCACCACTTTTGGCTAATTTTTTTACTTTTTGTGGAGACAGGATGGTCTTGAGCACCAGGTCTTAAGTGAGCCTTCTGCCTCGGCCTCCCAAAGCGTTGGGATTACAAGTGTTAGCCACCAAGCCTGGCTGAAGTAATTTGGTAGTAGTCAGATTCATCGTGCTTCTCAGTTAATCCCCATTGGGAAAAAATTTTTAGGGATTTATATATAACATGTTCATTGCAAAGCTATTTATGGTAGCAGAAAATGAGAAACAGCCTAACTGTCCAAAAGTAGAAATTATGGAGTATCCGTAATTAGATGTGTCAATTATGGGCTCCTAAGAGTTTTAAATATTTTAGTGTAAGCATGTCTCTCCCTTCCCTTGTGTTTCTTTTTTTTTTTTTTCTTAAAAAAATTTTTTTTGAGACAGAGTCTCACTCTGTTGCCCAGGCTGGAGTGCAGTGCTGCAGTCTCGGCTTACTGCGACCTCCGCCTCCTGGGTTCAAGCGATTCTCCTGCCTCAGCGTCCTGAGTAGCTGGGATTACAGGTACCCGCCACCATGCCCAGCTAATTTTTGTATTTTAGTAGAGACAGGGTTTCACCGTGTTGGCCAGTCTGGTCTTGAACTTCTGACCTCGTGATCCACCCGCCTCAGCCTCCCAAAGTGCTGGGATTGCAGGCGTGAGCCACCGTACCCAGCTGTTCTTTTTTTTCCTTGAGACGGTGTCTTGCTCTGTCACTGAGGCTGAGTGCAGTGGCGCAAACATGGCTCACTGCAGCCTTGTCCTCCTGGGCTCAAGCAATCCTCTTACCTCAGTCTCCTGAGTAGCTAGGACCACAGATGTATACCAACCATATTCAGCCAATTTTTTTTTTTTTTTTTTTTGAGATGGAGTCTCACTCTGTCACCCAGGCTAGAGTGCAGTGGCGTGATCTCGGCTCACTACAACCTCCACCTCCCAGGTCCAAAGCGATTCTCCTGCCTCAGCCTCATGAGTAACTGGGATTACAGGTGTCCTCCATGAT
>PVKV010021752.1:0-36879 GCA_004027835.1 Alouatta palliata | reverse complement strand
TTGGTTATTCTTGTTAGCATTTCGTCAAATTGGTTCTTAGTTTCTTTGCGTTGGGTTAGAACAAGTTCTTTTAGCTCACTGAAGTTTCTTATTACCCACCTTCTGAAGCCTGACTCTGTCATTTCATCACACTCATTGTCCATCCAGCCTTGTTCCTTTGCTGGTGAGGAGTTGTGATCCCTTGTAGGAGGAGAGGTGTCCTGGTTTCGGGTGTTTTCTTCCTTTTTGCGCTGGTTTCTTCCCATCTTTGTGGATTTATCTATATGTGGTCCTTGTGGTTGGTGATTTTCAGATGGGGTCTCTTGCTTCATGTCCAGTTTGTGGACAATGAAGTTATTTCTTTCTGTTTCTTAGTTTTTCTTCTAACAGTCTGGCCCCTCTGCTGTAGGACTGCTGAGGTCCACTCCCGGCCCTGCTTGCCTGGGGATCACCTGCCGCGGCTGTAGAACAGTAAGGGTTGCTGCCAGTTTCTTCTTCTGCTATCTTTGTCCCAGAAGATTACCCACCAGATGTCAGTCTGAGCTCTCCTTTATGAGGTGACTCGTTGGATATACGTGGGTCAGGGAGCTGCTTGAGGTGACAGTATTCTTTATAGAAGCTCAAATTCTGAGCTGTGAGCTCCGTTGTTCTTTCAGAGTTGCTGGGCAGGTACGTTTAAGTCTGCTGCAGCAGAACTCATAAACCCCCCTTTTTTTTTTTCCCCAGGTGCTCTGTCCCGGGGAGTTAGGGCTTTATTTATGAGTTTCCCTTGTGCTGCTGCCTTTTTCTCAGGGCTGCCTTGCCCAGCGATGAGGCAGCCTACTCACTGCCTGCAGAGGCTTTGCTGAGCTGGTGTGGGCTCCGCCCAGCTGCCGTGTGAACTTCCCTGCAGTCCAGTTTATACTGGTGTAGTTAAAACTGCCTCTGCAATGGCAAACTCCCTCCGTAGTGGCAGACTGCCTCAGTAATGGCGGACGCCCCTCCCCCACAGAGCTGGCCGTCCCGGGTTCAGCTGTGTTTGCTGTGAAACTCTCGATCCAGAGAGTTTCCAATGGCTGTTTTTTTGTGGGGGTGGGACCAGCCGAGCCTGATCACCTGGCTCCCTGCCACAGAGCGTCTTTTTTAGTTGAATGATCGACTGTCTCCCAGGTGTTCCAGCCGCCTGTTGAAAAGGCGCCGGGATCTGTATGATTTCCCGTGCGGTGACCCACTGCGCCGGCTGAAACCGCAGGCGCTGGCGTTTTTTTGCCTGGGAAATCTCCTGGCCTGGCTGGCTGTTTCAGTCCCCTTTTTAAATCAAATGAATGGGCGGCTCTGCCTTCCCGGAGTTCCAATTGCCAGCTAAAACGGCACCCGGACCCACGTATTTTGTATTGGGAACTGCTGCGCCGGGGCGCCGCTCCAAACAGCGGCGGCGAAAACGCCCGCGCAGGGGAAAACAGCCGCGCCGGCCAAACCAGCTGCGCTGGCGACCCGTGGGGCTCCTCCCCCTGGGAATCTCCTGGTTGGTGGGCAATAAAAATCCGTCTGGGAATGTGGCGTCCACTCACCCTCCACGCTTTCACTGGGAGCTGCAATCCTCAGCTGCTCCTAATCAGCCATCTTGGATCTCCCCTGTATTTGATTTTTGTATTTATAAATCCATTTGTTATTTAGCACTAAATTTAAATTTTATGATTAATCAATTTAATTCTTTGAAAGCTATTATATATCATATCTTTTTAGTTTCAGAGACCAAACAATTTGTCAGCTGGTACTAATGCATATAACCTCAGAAGAAGACACCCATTTCAAATGGCACATTTCAAATATTGTCTCTTTCATGTTGTAGATTTCTGAATAAATTTTGTTTTGAGAAATAATTCTTTGTTAAAAATGTCTGAACAGCTCATAGATAGATAATGTATAGATCTATCATACAGATTCATGGATTTATTATATTTTGAATTTAGTCACTGTACTTTGATAATAAATGTATATGCATATATTTGTGAAGAAAATTTAATAAGCCTGATTTCAAAATAAATTAAATGTCAATGTAACTTGAAAGAATCTTGCTTATGCAAATAGCTCATGACATTGCATTGTCTCACAAGCATCTACACACACATACACACATGTTCATCTATACAGTCATGCATTAGTTAATGAGGGGGATATATTCTAAGAAATGTGTCATTAGGCAATTTTATCATTGTGTGAAATCACAGAATGTACTTACACAGACATAGATGGTCTCACCTACTACACACCTAGGTTACATTTTATAGCCTATTTGCTTCTCAGCTACAAATTTGTACAGCATATTCTTATATTTAATATTGCAGGTTATTATAACACATTGGTAAGTATTTGTGTATCAAAGCATAGAAAAAGTTTGATAAAATACAGTTTTATAATCTTATGGGACTATTATGCAGTCCGTCACTGACCAAAATGCTATTATGTGGTGCATGACTGTATATAAACATACACTGTATGTACATAGATATGTGTGCATTTATATAACTAGGTTTTCTGAGAATATGCTGGCTTCAAATTTTATGTTCCTTTATTAGTCAATTATTACATATCACTAGTTTTTTGAGTAAATAGTAGGCCATGTTCTCTAAAGTTTGCCTTATATTAGTTCTGACTAGACTTAGGCTCATAACATGGAAAGAAATCCAGAACATTTAAAGTAAATAAATAGTACACACTGAGTGATGCAATCCACAATTCCACATTCTAGAAATTGCTTTGATAATTTTTACTGTATATTTTGTTTGTGGTTTGGGATATTTAAATTTTTTTATTTATTCATTTTGTTAAACAATTTTAAAGTTAGCATATATTATGTGATACTCAGAATGTTAAAATATATTTTATTTTAGAAAAAATGGCATGTAAACATACAAGCACACATACATCTTGTGTAAAGTGCTTTCTCAAGTTTTAGTTCATATTTCACATTTCCAATATCTCAAATTCCATTAGAAGAATTATTCTTCTCCTCCACCTCTTTTTCCTTATCTCTTCTCTTCTCTCCTCCTTTTCCATAGCAACTCCTCCTGTCATCCTTTCTTCTTTTGCTTCTTCACAAACATGTTGAAAATTTATGTTATATCAGTAAAATGGTCCTTATAATGCTAACTCCAGGATATAATTTTTATAGAGAACATCTCATTTACTCTTGACAACACATATTATTTTAATATTGTTGACCCATTATTTGGATTAAAGAAAAACAGTTTTGGAAAAATAAATTTGTTAACTATCAAACTGATAGTATACAGCAGAGTGAGGACTGTAGTATAGGTAAATCTTACTTGAGAGACTGTGTGTGTACTGGTGACACATAGAAACTGTTTCCACTGTTAACTCTATGGTAGCAAAAAATGATGTTATTAACTGCATATTAATATGATATATAGCTAATATAAAATTCAATTTAAGACCATGGAACATTTTCTGTATCTTATCTGTATATCATTAAATAGATTTCTCATGGAATTAATCAATGTCATGAAGAGTATGAGTTCTTGAAAATCATCGCCTCATGATTTGATTGCAGTGACCAGATAGTAAAGTCCAAGGCAAGAAATTTTCTGATGACTATGTCTTGTGACATCTATAAACGTCTTAAGCTACAAACTGGATTGTATTAAGATATAAGATCTATTTTTCTCTCCTGGTGTATTTATAATTTTTTTTTTTTTTGAGATGGAGTCTCACTCTGTCGCCCAGGCTGAAGTGCAGTGGTGCACTCTCAGCTCACCACAACCTCCGCCTCCCGGGTTCAAGCAATTTTCCCGCCTCAGCCTCCTAGGTAGCTGGGATTACAGGTATGTACCACCACGCCCAGCTAATTTTTGTATTTTTTTTTAAGTAGAGATGGGTTTTCACCATGTTGGTCAGGCTGGTCTCCAGCCTCTGACCTCGTGATCCACCCACCTCAGCCTCCCAAAGTACTGGGATTACAGTCATGAGCCACTGCACCCAGCTTATTTATAATTTTTAATCAGTCCCATAAAACACACAAAAATCATGTGTTAAACTATCTTGAAAATTGAATTCTATAACTTCTTAAGCAAACAGATATATATTTAGTAAATGCTATGATTCTGTAAGAATCTTTTCTCCCCATTTGTCTTAGTGTTTAAAACCACTGATTTTTTTCTTTCATGCTATATACTATCCATGCTAATAACCACTCTATTTGGGGGAACTTTGAAATTATGTAGATCTAAAAATTTGATAACTATGTCCATTGTGGCAATTAATAAATTATTCTGCACAGCCCTGATAATTTTACAATACATTTAAATAACGGATTTTCTGCCACTGGACATAAATATCAATCAGGCAACAATTAGATCTTCTATGAAGCACTCTCTTATGATGTATAAGTATCTTCAGTGCTTGCCTTTTATACTCACAGAATACACATACTATATAAGCATACAGAAGATATTTAGTCAGGTATGTTGGAGCTATGAATTAAAGTTCCTATGTACAGTCATGGGCTATTTAATTAATATTTCTAAAAGAATATGTAAAGAACACATACTAGAATACTTCTAAGTAGATGTGTTCAAATGTCATGTGCAAATATCTAATATGGTATTTCTATTAATAAATGTAAAGTTAAATTTAATATAAAAATAAAATAGTCATTATTACTCAGAGGGTAAATTATAAAGACTTCCTAGATCATCATGGTATAGGGTGTTTTCCTATGGTCCCAATTTTGAATTGAAAGAAAGTTCAAGACATTTTATTGGTTTAGAGTCTCTTTAGTTTTTGTATACAGGAATGCAGATAAAGAAATTAAATCAAAATACATAATTTAATAAAGCCAAAACGCATTTTTTTGCATTAAAAAGAGAATAAAATTGCAATATATTAAGAGATTCAGGTATTTTTTTCAATTTATCTTATCCTTTTCTTTTAATGTATGGGATTATTCATTATTGTTTAGGAAAATATTATGATAAATGATTTATAGAATATATAGTAACAAATAAATATTTATTAAACTTCTACATTAAATTTAATTGACTTTATTAGAGATTTTTAATCAATTATTCATCTCTTCAATTCTGTAATACAATTTAGAAAAAGAAACAGTATTTGAGAGCCAGCCATAAATGAGACCAATTTTTCAGAGAGAACAATAAAAAGTTCAAATGGGGGGAAAAAAAAGTAGCCTTTTATTGTTATTCCTTTTTCCCTTTCCTGATCCTGGAAAATCTAGAAACACAAGTGTGAGTGAAGCCAGAAGAAAGGTTGTATAGATTATGTCCTATAACTAACAACTGTTGTTTCTGTCTGCACCATGTGTCAGTGATGAAGAAAGTAGATAACTGTTCTCTTTGGCTTACACTGGGATTTTGAATACCTAAATAAAAATCTTCATTTGTATCTGAGGCTATTTAAAAATTTGCATGATTAAATAACAGGGAAGAGAATTCTGAAAAACTGTGTTTGAAGGTAAATGTAGAATAAAATATAGAGCTGTCTCCTGATTGTACCTTATGAAGTTCAATGCTTTTGGTTAATTGGTTATATTTCTTTGTTACTTTGTTTTATAACCAATTATATTATCACCTGGTGTATATTGTCACTTAATAGTACTTCTTTGATTTTACTTAATTTTGGATGAATTTCTTTAAAATTCAATGTGTTTATATAACTTATTATATGATCAGGAGTCATTTTTGTTCATTGCAGGAGAGCAATTAGTCCCTTATTTCTAATTGTAGCTAACAATTACTTCACAGTTTTCTTCTAAATTCTAGAAGAACATACTTTGTCTAGTTCCTCAAGCATTTTCCTTCTTTGTCTTACATTGCCCTAAATCTCACTATGTCACACCTAGAAATAACAAAAAGTTTTGTTTTGGAAATAGTCTATCCACCACTTCTAATCTAAATTTAAACTCTTGACTGCTGTGTCCATGACATCACTAGGCTCTGCGTTCACACCCAAATCTCATCTCAAATTGTAATTCCCATATGTTGAGGGAGAAACCTGGTGGGAGATGATTGGATCATGGAGGCTGTTTCCCCCATGCTGTTCTTTTGATAATGAGGGAGTTGTCATGAGATTTGATGTTTTTAAAAGTGGCAGTTTCCCTTGTGTTCTCTCTCCTGCTGCTTATAAAGAAGGTTGTTGCTTCCCCTTTGCCTTCTGCCATGACTGTAAGTTTTCTGAGGTCTCCCCAGCCATGTGGAACTGTGAGTCAATTAAACCCTTTCCCTTTGTAAATTACCCAGTCTCAGCATCTTTATAGCAGTGCCAGGAATGAATTGATATAGTTCATTGGTACTGAAATAGGGTACTACTACAACCATTACATGAAAACGTGGTAGAGACTTCAGAACTGGGTAATGGGTAGATAACGGAACAGTTTGGAGGGCTCAGAAGAAGATAAGAAGATGTGGGAAAGTTAGGAACTTTTTAGAGACTTGCTGAATGGTTTTCACCAAAATGCTGATAGTGATAGGGACAATGAAGTCCAGGCTGAGATGGTCTCAGATGGAGGTGAAAAACTTATTAAGAACTGGAGTAAAAGTCACTCTTGCTATGCTTTAGCAAAGAAACTGGTGGCATTGTGCCCCATCCTAAAGATCTGTGGAACTCTGAACTTGAGAAAGATAATTTAGGGTATCTGGCAGAAGAAGTTTCTAAGCAGCAAAGCATTCAAGATGTGACCTGGCGGATTCTGAAAGTGTTCAATCATATGTGTTCACAAAAAGATGGCTTCAAATTGGAACTTATGTTTTAAAGGGACAGAGAGCATAGGGGTTTGGAAAATTTCCAGCCTGACCATGTGGTAGAAAAGAAAAACCCATTTTCTGTGAAGAAATTCAAGCCAGCTGCAGAAATTTGTGTAAATAATGAGGAGATAAAAGTTAGTTGCCAACACGTTAAACAAAACATCTTCAGGGCACTTCAGAGATCTTCACAGCAGCCCTTCCCATCAGAGGCCCAGGGGCCTAGGAGAGAAAAATGGTTTTGTGAGCCAGGTCCAGGACCTTTCTCCTCTGTGCAGCCTTGGGACATGGCATCCTGTGTCCTAGCCACTCCCACTTCAACCATGGCTAAAAGGGGCCAATGTACAGCTTTGGCCATGGCTTCAGAGGATGCAAGTCCCAAGCCTTAGAAGCTACAATGTAGTGTTAGGCCTGCAGGTGCACAGAGGGCAAAAATTAAGATTTGGGAACCTCTTCCTAGATTTAAGAAGATGTATGGAAATGCCTGGATGTCCAGGCAGAAATCTGTTGCGCGGAAGAGCCCTCATGGAGCTCTTCTACCAGGGCAGTGCAGAGGAGAAATGTGGGGTTGGAGACCCCACACAGAGTTTCCACTGGGGCACTGCCTAGTGGAGTTGTGAAAAGAGAGCCACTGTCTTCTAGACCCCAGAATGGTAGATCCACTGACAGTTTGCACCATGTGCTTGAATAATTTACAGATACTCAATGCCAGCCCATGAAACCAGCCTATGGGCTACACCCAGCAAAGACAGAGGCAGAGCAGCCCATGACCATGGAAGCTCACCTCTTGCATCAGCATTACCTAGATCTAAGACATGGAGTCAAAGGAGATCATTTTGGAGCTTTAAGATTTAATGATGGCTCTGCTGTGTTTTGAACTTGCATGGGGCCTGTGGCCCAATTGTTTTGGTCAATTTCTCCCATTTGGAATGGGAACATTTACCCAGTGCCTGTACCTCCATGGTATCTAGGAAGTAACTGAATCACTTTTGATTTTACAGGCTCATAGGCAGAAGGGACTTGCTTTATCTTAGATGAGACTTTGGACTTGGACTTTTGGGTTGACGTTGAAATGAGTTAAGACTTTGGGGGACTGTTGGGAAGGCATAATTGTTTTTGAAATATGAAAGAGAGATGAAAATTTGGGAAGGGCCAGGGGTGGAATGATATGGTTTGAATCTGTGTCCCCACCCAAATCTATGAATTTTAACCCCCATGCATTGAGGGAGGGACCTGGTAAGAGGTGATTAAATCACGCTGGCAGATTTCTTGATAGTGAGTGACTTGATAGTTTGTTTTGTGCTCTCTTTCTCTCTTTCCTACTACCTTTTGAAAAAGGTATTTGCTTCTCCTTTGCCTTCTGCCATGATTACAAGTTTCCTGAGGTCTCCCCAGCTATGAGCATCTGTGAGTGAATCAAACCCCTTTCCTTTATAAATTGCCCAGTATCAGGTAGTATCTTAATAGCAGTGAGTATTAACTAATGCAGTCCATTTTCAGTTTTTATTATTATTTTTTTATTCTGACACTGCTTAAAATCCATTTTACCAATATATTCTAATTTTGTTTATATTTTAAGCAATGTAAAAAAAAAGAAGAATGGATACTAGCTGACTCTCAGGAGGAAGTCAGAAACATTGGATCAATGAGGCAGTTTTCTATATTGAATTTCAAATAAGACCATAATATCAGCTCACATTTTTCATGATATTAGCACTTTATGTTTTGGTTTAAGGTGTTTGGAGGTATCATAAATCAGCAATATCATACAGAATTGAAAGGTAGATTGGAATCAGATTTTAAGTTTGCTACTTTCTAGCTGACTATTCCTTGAGAATGTAATATAAACATTAATTATTTGAAAATTGCCAAAAATTTGGGAACTTAACACCAAGTAAATACATGTTATGTTCCTCTTTGATTTAACAATATTATTATTTTTGTGTGTCTGTGTAATGTGAAATGAGATTTAAGACTTTTCTCCTTTTAAAAGAAGGCCATGATTTGTTTTACTTTGCACTAAAAATTCACATCCAGAAAGATGTGGAATTGGATAAAAATACCAGCAAGATAATTTACTTAGAGAGGGATAAATCTTGCACTTTGCATCACTGTGAGGGTTGACATTGGCTCGAATAATTTCAGTCAGTGACAGTTAAAATATAATATAAATATAAAATCTCTTAGAAAACAAAGAAGAATTACTTGATCCTGAAGTAGGAATAGCTAGAATTTCTGTCGTTTAAAGATAAAATTTGCTTTGAAATATTTTTAAAATATTATGTAATCTTATATTTTTCTTATAAATAAATCAGTTTTGTTATAATTGATATTCCTCATGCTTACCTTACTTTTCCCAAATACTAAGAAACACCTTTTTATCTTTAATAAAACCTGCATGTTTTGTGCCCATAAGGCAAATGCTAATTAAGTGAGGTATTGGCTCACTTTTATTACTGTATCAAAGATTGTAGCAATAAAAATGGGATTATTTTATCTAAAAAATATTTAATGTTTAAAATTGTTTCATTTATAATAGAAATTGTACATATTTATGAGGTACAATGTGATATTTCAATGCATGTATACAATATATAATGATCAAATTAGGGTAATTATTATTTTTATTACTTTAAACATTTTTATTTCTTTTGGAGGTATCATTCAAAATCTTCTCTTCTGTGTTGCAGTATGCACTACACTGTTATTTGCTATTGTCTACCTACTCTGTACTAGAACAGCAGAACTTATTCTCCCGTTTAACTGTAACTTCTTACTCATTGATCAACCTCTTCACATGTCCCCACTCCCATTACCCTTCTGTTGGTTTGGTTCATTCAAGACTCAGGAAGAAGGTTATGAAATAGTTGAGGAATTGAATGATCATCATCAAGAATTGAATAGTCACCTAAATGGGTGATTTTGCAAGACTTCACAGTTTTACAATGAAGTGCAAGACCTTTTTCTCCTTGTTATTTTATGTATTTTTCTTCCAATCTGTATTTTTTTAATTGTAGTATATCTAATTACCTAAAAAACTTGATACGAATCTGCCTCTCTCTTCTCTGCATTGTAATTATTCTGTGGGTTTTATCTAGTTTCCATCTTTCTGTTTTACCTTTAAATTTAAAATACCATGTTTCAGTTAAGTAAGACTCTAAAATTACAAATCTGTTTCTTGATAAATACCTAAAAATTGAAGATAAATCCATAATGGATAGTTTTCTGTGGCTTAAATATTTTCTTCATATATTTCCAGCTAAATTGTAAGTGTAACTTTTTATGTATAAAGATTATTTTATTACAGTATTTTGCTTCATTTTGTTTTCCATATTTCTTTTACTTTGGATATGTATTAGACATAAACATAAATATGCTTTTAGATACAAATTGATATTTTACATTTCTGATATTGATGGGGCCCTTTTTTATCATTCTTGCTACTATTTCATTAAGTTTATTAACCTCATAAAATAACAACATTGCTGCTTGTGATTTTTCTCTATGACTATTATCCATTTAAGTGCTCTTTGCTCTTCTTTCCTTCCTATTACTTATTTTGTTAATATATTGCTCCTTCTTTTTTAACTCCTTGAGGTGTAAACAAAGATAATTGATTTAAGTTTTTTTCTATACTAAAATATGCACATTTAGAGTTCTTACTATCAATCTAAACATTAACTGACTCTCACAAATTTAATCTGTTGTATTCTTATTATACATTGAAAACTAATTTAAATTTTATTGATTTCTCTAATCCATGACTTGTTAAGAAATGTTTTACCTAATTTCCAAATATTTGTAAACTTGTCAGAAATGTAAGAATTTCAGATTTATATTTTTCCTAGAAACTGTAGAGTGTACATTTAAATCTTGAGAATTTAATAAAACTTATTTTATGATTACTATGTAGCCTTTTATAATAAATATTCCATGAACATTTACATAAAATTGATTCTTCAATTTGAATATTGTTTTCAAATATGCTTCATCCAGTTAGTGCTGTTTTGGTTTTTATATGCTATTTAATTTTTGTAGAGATTTTTAAAAATAATTTTTGATAAACAATTGTTAATTTTCCAACTTACTTCATCTATTTAATGCTTTAGATCTGCCAGATTTTGTTTCATAAATTGCCTATAAATTGCTTATCATCTGGTGTCACATTCTACCAGCCTAAGCCTTTAGTTAGTGTTCCTCTTAATTCAGTTCATGTTTCCCTTCCTTCAAAAATTATTGTCCTACATAGTCTATTGTTCAATGTCTGAAATCATTTGGCTCATATAGTACTTTAAGTTTTATAACTTTTACAACAGAAATTGCATCAATACTGGTTACTTCATCACAGTTAAACAGTAGTATATTATATTTTCTGGAATTCAGCTGAAATATTTAGTGTCCTTGTATAATTAGATTACATTTAAACAAGTAGCTATGTTTTATATGGATATAAACATGCAATTAAATTAATATCAATTGATTGATATGATTATCAACATGAGCCTGAGGGACAGTGAGACCATATTGTACTTTCTGCTCATTAGAAATGGCAGCTCTTACACTATCATACACCTTGTGACCATGTCTTTGGCAAGTGGACAGGATGTCAGATTGTGTATGTATTTGTTTACTACCTTTAAGCTGTTCTGCCTGTGCCGACAATATGTATATTAACTCCTACGGCAATAATTCCACTGGCATATTGGAGAAATCAGTTGTTTTTATTTGGTACCCATCTTAGAAAGTTGCATCAGTATGTCTCTAAGTAGTTACTGCTTTCTATTTCCAATTGGCTGATATAATAATGCTTTGTTGTACCCTTTTCCAAAGGTGTTGTCTAATATAATTTTTAACAAATCATATTAATAAGGGAATTACATATATTTTAATTTTGTCTGGAAACATACCCAGATAAATATTTTAATGTCAAGTGATATGTAAATACATATATTTATTTCTACCTACTTCAATTTCACAATTAGCAAATAAAGCTTTAAATATTATCTGTAATAACATACATTTTCTGAAATAGAAATTTTTGTGATTCTATGAGTGTGAATCAAAAAATGTGCTGAGTTAAGGTTTAGCTTGCTTAAAGTTAACTCTCTGATGTTACCAGAACTTTGGAAAGAAACATAACAACTCCCCTTTTTAGAACATTTCAGATCAGATCCAGGAAATATTCTCTCTCTTTCACAAAGTAAATAATAGTTTCAGCTTTTCTGATATCATGGACTACTAGCCTGAAGTGTAAATAAGTTTTCCTCCTCTCCATCCCCTAGTTTTCTTATTTTTTTCCCTAGTTATACCATCTTTTCTTTTATTTCAATATAATTCTTCAATTAGATTTTAGATCTACTACTTTAGGCCAGAATATGTACCCTTAATATTTTACCACTTCATGAAAAACCTTGGAGCAATATAATTGTCCTGTCCATAAATATTGATGGCAAAATATCTTTGAAACACAATGTGGATAAAAATATAGAAAGTTCTTTTCTTCTCAAAGGGGTGATAAACTGTTAGCCCTGGAGGGCAAATGTAATATGGAGTTGTTTTATTAAGGCAGTGTTTAAAAACAAACACAAATTGAATGAGTTTAGCCCTAAGACAGAGCAAGCAATTTCTTGTTTGTGACACCAATTCTTATTATTTTATTACACCCAGACTGATCATATATTCATATAACCTGCAGGCAGGCATCTGATTTTGTGACACCTTGCTTAAAATTATTAGTTCAGGAGCAAAACCAGATGTACTATATCAAATTTGTGCTACCATTTTCTTTTCTTGCATTCATAATAATCTTTGCTTATTATTTTTCACACTCTTTATACCCAGAGAGATAATTATTTCTACTTTTCTTTCTCCTTTCCCTCCAAGTCCTCATTTTCCTTCTCTTTCCTTTCTCCTTCTTTTCCTTTCCTTGAGCAAACATTTTCAAGAGACTAGTCGAGACACTTAATCTAAACAATGAAAGGGGCTTGCTTAGAGTGAAACATCTTTGCTAGCGTGGTTCTTATTGAGCCTACTAAACAATAAAAGCCATAAAAATTACCCAAAATATTTATAGTGAATAAAGAAAATGCTAAATTCATTTTCAGTTCATATTAACATGATTTAATCAATCCGTTTGTTTTATTGCATAATATATTATCAAACAAACAATTGTATAAATTTTGAGAATATTTTACTATTAAATAAGCATACTTATCACATATATTTTTGAAGAAAAAATATGTCCACGAATTTTTCTTTAAAAAGTTTCTCATTTGGAATCCATTAGTAACTACCAGTCATGATTGAGTTATTTGATCCTTTTTAGCCAATTGATTTGCTCCATTAGCTTTTCTTCCTCATCTGATGTCACAATAACTCCTGGCATATACTAATAAATTGCAAGATTTTACAATTTAGGCATTATGGAAGAGAAAGTTTAAATAGCATATTTGCCAATGTATATGTAACTTGGCTACAGGTTCACGTTTGTAATCCCAGCATTTTTGGAGGCCAAGGCAGGTGGATCGCTTGAGGTCAGGAGTTCAAGACCAGCCTGGCCAAAATGGTAAAACCCTGTTTCTACAAAAATGCCAAAAAATTAGCTGAGCATGGTGTCAAGGACCTGTAGTCTCAGCTACTCCAGAGACTGAGGCAGGAGAATTGCTTGAACCCAAGAGGAGGAGATCGCACCACTGCACTCCAGCAGGAGCAACAGAGGGAGACTCCATCTCAAACAAACAAACAAACAAACAAAAACCTTGGTTAATATTAGGATCATCAGTTATCTGCCCTCTGAAATCAGTATTATTTTATCTACTGTTTTCTATCTGTCTCTTAATCTGAAACAGTGTTTCTCCTTTTTTGTCTGACAGACCTGTGTACATTAAAGAGATGTCAAACATTTTAACACTTTTGGGCTTATTTTTAAAAGTTTTGAACTACAGAAAGAAATTGGTTAGGTAAGATTAACTAAACTGAATTAACAAAATGCAGAAAGATTATACTGATAGAACAAGATAATAACTTTTTAAAATATGTAAATAATTAGCTTAAAGTGTTTAAAAATTATATTAAAATTTAAAATTTATGATATTTAAAAATTTACTGTCAAAAATGTGTGTTATTTGTTTTGGGATATTTTAAACTGCATCACATTTCATTTGGCATCCAAGACTTTTGCATTATTTAACTATTATAGTCAAATATTTAGGATGGTGATATTTATATAAAGGAATTATAGTGAGAATCATTATTTGTCATATTTCAGATAATAAAGAGAAATTGTACCTAATAGAAAATGTAAGTGAAAAAAATTAATAAATTCAGACATAATGACTCTTAACACTGTCTTCTCAAACATGGCTTAAGTGATGTAATTTCAAGGTTCTCAAAAAGATTATATAATCAATCATTATATGAATCACTAGAGAGATGTGTAAACTCTGCTAAAAAGAAAAGGAGAAAAATAGCAAAATTGCAAAGTTTACAAACTACAAAAATCTGTTGTGAATACTGTTCTGAAATATCCCACTAATCTATTATGCCTTTCCTTCCTTATACACTGCCAAAAACAATTCAACCCATCACTGTCTAGCCAATACAGCAGCAGTGATTCCAAAAGAGTGTCCCTATCTCAATTTGAAATCCCATATAATCTGTTACTAATTTAGTTTTAGCATCAAAACTAATTAGTATTAAAACTAATTAATAATAGAGTGTATGTAAAGTACATAAAACATAAATGTGAAATTTAATATTTTATACAATAAATGGCAATGCAATGACCTCCTAAATCAATAAATAGTGCATTGTTCTCTGTGACCTAAGATACCATTTTCTATGCAAAACCTTCCTACTAGAATTTTGTGATTGCTATGTTCTCTATATTTTTATTGTTTTCTTACTATATCTTTTTCTGTGGACAATATAATCTGCCCTTGCCCCTTATGGTAGGCAAAATAATGTTCTTCCAAAGATGCCCATGCCCTAATCCCTGGAATCTGAAAATATGTGATCTTATACGGCAAGAAGACTTTTCAAATGTTATTTAATAATCTGAAAATGGAAAGATTATCCTGGATTATCTAGCTGTACCAAGTTTAATCACATGAACCTTTAAAATTAGAGGGATGTGAATATACAAAAATGGCTCAGAGAGAAGTTAAGTTTTGCCTTGACAATAGAAGAAAGAGAACTGTAGCCAAAGAAAGTCTGCAGTCTTTAATAGTTGACTTTTTCCTAGGGCTACCAGATTATAACACAGCCTGATCAATATCTAAATTTTAATCTAATAAAACCAATATTAAAGTCTAACCTACAGAACAAAAAAATAACAATTTTGTGAGTTTTTCTAACCACTAAATTTGTGGCAATTTACTACAGCAGCAACAGAAAATTAACACGTATCTTTTGTTAATTTATATAGATGAATCAAACTAAATTGAGTTTAATCTTACTATTTTGCTCAATATTAATTTTTTAAAAATGTTATCCATTGCAATTCTTACAGTTGTTACTTATTATCATTGTTGCTGTGTAATATTACATTATAAAATTTATGGCAATTTATTATCCATTATTTAATAAAGAAATGAAATTTTGGTTGTTTATTACTTGAGATAATTAGTCAAAAATTTGTAATGAATATTTTTGTATGTTTATCCAATGGGGTTTTTAAGATAAATATTTAGGTTTGCAGTCATAGAGTATGTCTATCTTAAGATTTACATAAATATTTAAACTTTTTTCTAATGAGGTTGTACCACACTCTCCAACCAGAAGCGTATGAGACACCTTAATCTGCTTCTACAGCTATTTAGTTTTAGCCAATATGGTAAGTACACAGTTGAGTAGCATTGTAGTTTTAATTTGTATTTTCTCGATCCTCAATAACAGTTAACACTTTTTATGTTTATTAGCCATTTGGAGTCAATCTTTTGTGAATTCTAAACAACTCAGCTCATTTTTTTCAATTAGGTTGTTTGTTGTCTTTTTCTTATTAACTTTGTTTACTTGGTGTCTTCTTAATGCTAGGCCATGGTGCTTATATGTATTGAATATATTTTCTCCCACTTGATGATTTGTGTTTTTGTTCATTTTCCAGTGTCTTTTAATGAAGATAAATTCTTAATTTCAATGTAGTCAATTTATAACTTTTAAGTTATATTTTTATTTTAAAAATTTCTCTAAAAATGCCATGAAGATATTCTCACATATTACCATTTAAAAATCATATTTTTTTGATATCACATTTAATTTTTAATCTTCCTAGAATTTATTTTTATAGGACTTGAGTAAGGGGGAAAATCATGTTTTCATAGAAAACATTGCCAAAGACAATTTAATGTGTATTTATATCTTTATATTTTAAATGGTGATGATAATAGCCACATTGTAAATTTACTTTCATTTAAGAAATGAGTTAGATATTTAGGAAACACATGCCAAATGTTAAACTCTGCATGTGTTTAATATCTTATAACACTGACTCAAAAATCACTATTGAGGTACTTGGATTTAAAGACTCTTCTCTTTTTTTCTTTTTGTTTTATAAGCTAACTGGGATTATAGCAAACAGGCTATCCTGAGAGAATCTCTACTTTTATATTTTAAAATTACAATGTGGCTCTGAACATGCAAAAATAAAATTTTTGCTTGGAAAACATGTTAAGGAAGGAAGTTGGTAGGCTAAAATTATAGTATAGTCTTTTTAAAATTTCTTTTGAGACTATGCAACAAATATGCTATCATACATCTTGATATGTGGTAAGCTGCTGTATGGTCAGTTTGGGTTACAACACTGAGCTCTGTTTAACTTACCATAAAAGAGTAAGGTTGTGGAATTATTAGCGCTGAGGTTTTTTTTTTAACATATTATTTCAACTTTTGCTCTTACACTTTTCACACCAAATTTCTGTTTTGTTGAAGTTTAAGAGCTAGTTTTTGACATTTAAAAGGTAGATACCTTCCTGAGGGATTCACTGATAAAAGCCATTAGTGAATTTGCTAATATAAAGTTTGCATGATAGCATAAATCTTTCATAGAGTGCCTTCGGAAAATGTGTGTGTGTGTGTGTGTGTGTTTCAGAGAGAGAGAGAGAAAGAGGCTAGATGGTAATGGTAAATTACATTACATGAGTCTTCAGCATAAGCTTTCAACATTACACTTTTTGACATTTAATAAAATAGAATCAGAAAAAGCTCTATCCTCAGAGGCCTTGTCATGCTATCATATAAATGAATATCTATGCCATAGGTTCTGGGAAGCCATATATAAATCAGTTTTGTAAAATTTTATTTATAAAACTGATAAATTACTTTTACTTTCCTTTTCTGGAAACTTTGGCTGCGGAGCCATAATAATAATACTTCACATCAGTTCTATATGTCTCATGACTATAAAAGATTAAGGTAAAGGTATTACTATATCCGTATCTATATTTCTACTTTATTTTGATGATTAGATGTTCATAAAGCAAAGGGAAAGAGAAGTACACTGTTTGCAATAATTACTATAACTTCTGTAGTTAAATGTGTAACATAGTATTTTTAGCAGAAAAGATATCTTTGCAGCTAATTTCGAAACTTTAAAAAGTCAAAATTAAACTTCTGGCTTTGGGAAAGGTTTATACTGATTTATTTTCCTGGCTTCTACTACCACTTCCCCATCCACTTCTTCCACAAAGTACACCTAAATATCCTGAACATAATTTAACAAATACAACCATAAAATGACTCTGAGAACAGAATAGGTATTATAAAACAGATGCACAAAATAATTGAAATAAAAACCTTGCTAGATAAGTTCAATAATAGAATGGAGATGAAGGCAGAGAATAGAATTATTGAACTGGAAGACTTATTAATAGTGTTTGCTCAATCTTAACAATACAGAGAAATAGACTAAAAATATATAGAGTCTAAATGATATGTGAATAAGCAGCAAAAGATTTGGTATCTATAACATTGGGGTCCCGGAAGGAGAGGGAAAAATGAAAGGGCAAGACAAGTATTTGAAGAAGTAATATCTGAAAACATTCAAATTTGTTTAGACATAAATCCATATACTTAACCTGAGCAAACCCCGAAGATAATTAAACAACAAACAAAAAATCTTTAACAAACATACAAATATTATACTAGTAAAAACTATAGAAAAAAACAAATAAAAAAGAAACTTTAAGATGAACCACAGAGAAGCAACACATAATATTTAGAGGAATGCAAGTTGAAATGGCAGCCCACTTCTCATCTGAAACCACTGAGACCAAAAGCAAATAGTGAAATAAATTTTTAACTTTCAGATTAGAGAATTGCCAATAGTAAATCTTCTATCAGGTGAAGCTTTACTTTAGAGGTAAAAAAGAAAGGCATTCTCAGTTTTTCTTTTCGACAAAGAAAAACTAAGAAATTTTGCCACAGTCAGATCTACTATTAGGGCATGCAAAAAGAATTTTCCCAATGGAAATAAAGTGATAACAAAAGAGTAGAAACCAGAAAAGGATAAAAACAACACAATGTATAATAATGTGGTTATAATAATTATAACTTCTGTAGTTAAATGTGTAACATAGTATTTTTAGCAGAAAAGATCTCTTTGCAGCTAATTTTGAAACTTTAAAAAGTCAAAATTAAACTGCATTGTTTATTTATATTTATATGTATGAGAATATGTAGGGTGAAATATATGTGTATCTGTGTATATATGTATTTCTTTATACCTAAGAAAATATACTATGCACCATTTATCAGAGTATTTTTTTCCTTATAAATTTGCCATGGTACATTATACACATTTTTATCTGAAGTCATTGGTTATTTTATACAAAGTATACATTAATCCTAAATTCTGCTTACTATAAGGCATAACAAAGGAACTGGAATAGAATTACATTTCAGTCTTAGAAACTTTTTATTGATATGAATGTTATATATTGATAATGTGTGTATAAATGACAAAGAAAAAGCCTTCTATCCAGAATGCACAAACCACATACAAATCAATAATAAATAGGCAAACAACTCAAAAGAGAAGTACACCATTTGCAATAATAATTATAACTTCTGTAGTTAAATGTGTAACATAGTATTTTTAGCAGAAAAGATCTCTTTGCAGCTAATTTTGAAACTTCAAAAAGTCAAAATTAAACTTCCGGAACAGATACTTTAAATAGGAGGATTACAGGAGAATACATGTATTGACAAAGTTTTCAGTACCATCACTCACCAGAGAAATGTAAATTAAAACCACTATGGGATATCATTGAAAATATTTTGTACCCATTACAAATGGATACAAAGAAATGTAATGAAAATACAAAATATTGACACGGATTTGCTCTACTTGGGCCTGCTATTTATTGCCTGTGGAAGTGGAAATTTCCAATTAGAAATACTAACAGTAGCAACTTCAACCAAATATAGGCCTATAGTATACAAAATTTGCATTAATATTTATATATCCCTGATAAATGAGTGCCCATTTTCATGAAACAAACAAGCAAACCAAAGTACACAGATATTCATAGCAGTTTTATTTATAGTAGTCCCAAACTTTTAAAATGACACAAATATTTTTTAGTCTTAGAATGAATTCATAAATTGTGGTGCATTCCTTCATGCAATAACATGATGAATCCTACAAATATGATAGGCAAAAGCCCAGTCACACACAAAAGAGTAATATGCTATCTAATTCCACTTATATGACATTCAAGAATTGGTAAAATTATAGCAGAGTGATAGATATGAGAATTGTAATTACCTCTGGGGGTGATATTAACTTAGAAGGCACATAAGAAATGCTCGTAGGCTACTGGAAGTGTTTTATATTTTGAACTGAGTGTTGGTTACACAGTATTTATTGTGTAAAATTAATTGAGCTCTGTATTTGATATCTTCACTTTTGTATATATAAATTATACTACAACATTAAAAAATTCAATGCAAAATATCTTTTCTCTAAATAATTGTAAATCAGGCATACATGGGTAAAGCAGATGATTACATTAAATATGGGTAGCTGTGAGTGGCCCTTTAGTTAGTAACTGACATATTTTCTACTTAGATGATTTAATTTAAATAGTTGAAAATTGAGTTTCTCTAACATTCTATAGCATACCAAATAAACTGTCATTTAAACTTTTAAATATAATTTGCAGCTACGTATTGCATTTTTTGCCATTCTGTTATTTCATGTAACTATACAGACGGAATTTACTCAAGTCAAAGAAATGGAAATTATACAGCACTGCTCATAAATGGATAGTCACCAAATTCGTATTGTCATCACTCACAAATTTACAACTTGATTTTAAAGAACTCAGCATTATCTATGCTGCCATTTTGCTGCTATGTTATTACCATAACTTGTCCTCTGTATATTGACTTCTGTTTTCAAGAAAAAATTTAAACTCATAAAACCATTGACCATTAATATGACAACCAATCTGTATTTATTATAGGCTGATATACTGCCAAGCTTTTATCTTAAAACTTATTTTCATAATTGCCATTTAAAGACTTAAATCTTTGAATAAATTAAAAAAAAATAGTATGTGCCTTCCTGGTTAAAAACATAATATCTGTAAAAAGATTCTTAATATTTTTTTCTAGACACAGCTACATTTCTAGCTATGCAAAATGAAAGATAGATATACTGAACTAATTATATTCAAAGGAAAAAAATGCCCTAGCAATTTTCTTATAGGTATATAAAGCAATATTATATAATAATACTTAAATATTTAAATATTTTAAGCAAACTTCCTTAAAATATTAATCATAATACAAACCCATAGATTACTGATTTACATCACAAGTCTGTCTAAAATCATACTTTTAATGTTTTTAGGTTTTATATTCTCATCAATGGCATGTGGAATTATTTACAGAGAAACATCTAGCATTCTTTATGAAATATGGCTCTTAAATCAACACATCACATGTTCATTTGTTCTACACCATGGGTTATCAGCTAACGACTACCACATCAGAGTATTCCCATATGTTTGTTTTCCATGTTTGTAATTTTAAATCTTGTGTTTCTATCTCTATTATCTGAAATGAAGCACTTTTGTAAACGTTTTCCTATTTTATATTGTGCAATTCGCCTAATCTTTTTCTAACTGTATATATTTTAGACTAAATGTTTCAATTAACAGAATAAAATCCTGTACATATGCATAAGTTGTAATTTTTTCAACATTTTTTATGGCACATTTGAAACCTAAATGTTGTGTACATTACTAATGTGCTCATTTTTTTCACTGATGTACAGGGTTTCTGTATGCAATTTTATTATTTTACATGTCATGAAAGTGGCAGGAATTTGTGCAGAATTTATGTTTATCTTAAAACTTAAAATCATATCAATCATGGGTTTGAATATAAATAATAAATATAATGTTTGCTTACTATGAGAAAAAAGAACATTATTAGAAATAGATATATCACTGTTAGAAAGAAAGTAACCCTAATTACAAAACATAAAACCTATTGGATTGTGCACTAGGTTGTAGGAAATGTTTTTATACAGAATATATTCCTGATGATGCCAAATTCAAAAAAAGGAGAAAGAATAAGAACACCTGATTGAAGAAGCAATGATTAATTCATAATTGCTCAAAGTAGTGACTAACAGAAAGAAAATCATAGCAGAAATTTAGGAAAAATTATATTAACAATGTACTAAATACATGGAAAAATGTTTATCATAAAATACTTTAAATGTCTTCCTTACATCTTTACTCCTAAGTTAATGTCAATATCTTTAGCAAATTCAATTTTCTTAAAAAATATTTTATATTGCTAGTTATTAGCTATTTATAGCTATCTGGTAAGTAGTAGCTGCTTTACTAGATTTAATTTTTTAATTTTTTAATTTTTATGGGTACATAAGTGTCTATATTAGTCTGTTTTCATGCTTCTGATAAAGACATATCCAGGACTGGGAAGAAAAAGAGGTTTAATTGGATTTACAGTTCCATACGGCAAGGGAGGCCTCAGAATCATGGCAGGGAGTGAAAGTCACTTCTTACATGGTGGCAGCAAAAAAAATGAGGAAGAAGCAAGAGTGGAAACTCCCTGATAAACCCATCAGATCTCATGAGACTTATTAACTATCATGAGAATAGCACAAGAAAGACCAGCCCCCATGATTCAATTACCTCTCCCTGAGTCCTTCCCAGAACAATGTGGGAATTCTGGGAGGTGCAATTCAAGTTGAGATTTGGGTGGGAACAAAGCCAAACCATATCATTGCACCCCTGGCCCCACCAAAATCTTATGTCCTCACATTTCCAAACTAATCATGACTTCTCAACAGACCAGAAAGTCTTAACTCATTTTAGCATTAACCCAAAAGTCAACAGCCCAAAATCTCTTCTGAAACAAGGCAAGTCCCTTCGGCCTATGAGCCTCTAATAGCAAAAGCAAGCTAGGTACTTCCTATATCCAATAGCAATACAGGTATTGGGTAAATACAGCCTTTCCAAATGGGAGAAATTAGCCAAAACAAAGAGGGCCTATGCAGTCTGAAAACCAGCAGGGCAGTCAAAATTTAAAGCTCCAAAATGATCTCCTTTGACCTCAGGTCTTACATCCAGGACACGTTCATGTGTTTCCAGGGTTTTGGGCAGCACCACCCCTGTGGCTTTGCAGGGTACAGCCTCCCTCCAAGCTGCTTTCATGGGCTGGCGTTGAGTGTCCAGCTTTTCCAGGCACATGGTGTAAGCTGTTGGCGGATCTACCACTCTGGGGTCTGGAGGATGGTGGCCCTCTTCTCACAGCTCAACTAGGCAGTGGCCCACTAGGGAGTCTATGTGGGGGGCTCCAACCCTACATTTCCTTTCTGCACTGTCCTAGCAGAGATTTTTTTCCATGAGGGCTCCACCCTTGCAGCAAACTTTTGCCTGGGCATTCAAGCAGTTCTATACATCTTCTGAAATCTAGGTGGAGGTTCCCAAAGCTCAGTTCTTTACTTCTGTGTACCTGCCAGCTCAACACCATGTGGGAGATTCCAGGAGTTCAGGATTCCACCTTGTGAAGCCATAGCCTGAGCTCTGTACATTGGCCGCTTTCAGCCATGCCTGGAGTGGCTGGAACACAGAGACCCAAGTCCCTATGCTGCACACAGTACTGGTGACCCTGGGCCCCCAGTCCACAAAACCACATTTTCCTCCTGGGCTTCCAGGCTGGTGATGGGAGGGGCTGCCGTGAAGGTCTCTGACATGGCCCAGAGACATCTTTCTCATGTTCTTGGGAATTAACATTAGGCTTCTTGCTACTTATGCAAATTTTTACAGCCAGCTTGAAATTTTCTCCAGAAAATGAGTTTTTCTTTCCTATCATATAGTCAGGCTGCAAATTTTTCAAACTTTTATCTGCTGCTTCCATTGTAAAACTGAATGCCTTTAACAGAAGCCATGTTACATTTGAATGCTTTGCTGCTTAGAAATTTCTTCCACTAGATGCCCTAAATCATCTTTCCGAAGTTCAAAGTTTCACAAATCTTTAGGGAAGGGGCAAAATGCCACTAGTTTCTTTTCTAAAACACAAGAGTCACCTTTACTCCAGTTCCCAACAAGTTCCTCATCTCCATCTGAGACAGCTTCAGTCTAGACATTATTGTCCATATCACTATCAGCATTTTGGGTACAGCCATTCAACAAGTCTCTAGGAAGTTTCACATTTTCCCACATTTTCTAGTCTTCTTCAAGCCCTCCAAATGGTTCCAACCTCTTCCTCTTTCCCAGTTCCAACGTTGCTTCCACATTTTTGGGTATCTTTTCAGCAGCACCCAATCTACTGGTACAAATTTACTGTACTATTCTGTTTTCACACTGCTGATAAAGACATATCTGAGACTTGAAATAGAAAGAAGTTTTATTGAACTTAAAGTTCCATATGGCTGAAGATGCATCAGAATCATGGCAAAAGGTGAAAGCCATTTCTTACATGGCAGTGGCAAGAGAAAATGAGGAAGAAGGAAAGGTGGAAACCCCTGATAAACACATCAGATCTCATGAGACTTATTAATGATCATGAGAATAGCACAGGAAAGACTGGCCCCATGATTCAATTTCCTCTTCCTGGATCCCTCCCAAGACATATGGGAGTCCTGAGAGAGAGTTCAAGTTGAGATTTGGGTAGGGACACAGCCAAACAATATGGTGTCTATATTTATGGAGAATATGGAATATTTTGATACAGGGATACAATGTATAATAATTACATCAGATTAAATGGGGTATAAATCAAATCAAGCATTTGTCATTTTGAATTCATTATCTATTTTAAAATATACAATAAATTATTGTTGACTGTAGTCACCCTGTTGTGTCATCAAATACTAGATCCTACTAATTCCTTGAAGACCTGATTTGGTTTAAAAAATATATTTCTTATCTAGAGCAATATTACAAAATATTTGAAATTTCAGGTTAATTCAAAAACATTTTTTTAAATTGCATTTTAGGTTTTGGGGTACATGTGAAGAACATGCAAGATCGTTTCATAGGTACACACATAGCAGTGTGATTTACTGTCTTCCTCCCCATCACCTATATCTGGCATTTCTCCCCATGCTATCTCTCCCCAACTCCCCACCCCCCACTGTCCTTCCCCTGTTTCCCCCCAACAGACCCCAGTGTGTGATGCTCCTCTCCCCGTGTCCATGTGTTCTTATGGTTCAACACCCAACCATGAGTGAGAACATGCAGTGTTTGATTTTCTGATCTTGTGTCAGTTTGCTGAGAATGATGGCTTCCAGGTTCATCCATATCCCTACAAAGGACACAAACTCATTGTTTTTGATGGCTGCATAATATTCCATGGTGTATATGTGCCACGTTTTCCCTGTCCAGTCTATCATTGATGGGCATTTGGGTTGGTTCCAGGTCTTTGCTATTGTAAACAGTGCTGCAATGAACATTCGTGTTCATGTGTCCTTATAGTAGAACGATTTATAATCCTTTGGATATATACCCAGTAATGGGATTGCTGGGTCAAATGGAATTTCTATTGCTAGGTCCTTGAGGAATTGCCACACTGTCTTCCACAATGGTTGAACTAATTTACACTCCCACCAACAGTGTAAAAGTGTTCCTATTTCTCCAGAACCTCTCCAGCATCTGTTGTCTCCAGATTTTTTAATGATCACCATTTTACAAGCCTATAGTAATCAAAACAGCATGGTAGAATAATGGAACAGAGATATAGAATAATGGAACAGATATAGAATAATGGAACAGAACAGAGGCCTCATAGGCAACACCACACATCTACAACCATCTGATCTTTGACAAACCTGACAAAAACAAGCAATGGGGAAAGGATTCCCTGTTTAATAAATGGTGTTGGGAAAACTGGCTAGCCATGTGCAAAAAGCAGAAACTGGACCCCTTCCTGACACCTTACACTAAAATTAACTCCAGATGGATTAAAGACTTAAACCTAAGACCTAACACCATAAAAACCCTAGAAGAAAATCTAGACAAAACCATTCAGGACATAGGCGTAGGCAAGGACTTCGTGACCAAAACACCGAAAGCATTGGCAGCAAAAGCCAAAATAGACAAATAGGACCTAATCAAACTCCACAGCTTCTGCACAGCAAAAGAGACAGTCATTAGAGTGAATCCGCAACCAAGAGAATGGGAAAAAAGTTTTGTAATTTACCCATCTAACAAAGGGCTGATATCCAGAATCTATAAAGAACTAAAACAGATTTACAAGAAAAAAAACAAATAATCCCATTCAAAAGTGGGCAAAGGATATGAACAGACACTTTACAAAAGGAGACATACATGAGGCCAACAAACATATGAAAAAATGCTCATCATCACTGGTCATTAGAGAAATGCAAATCAAAACTACATTGAGATACCATCTCATGCCAGTTAGAATGGAGATCAAAAACACGTTTTATAAGAAGTTAACATTCAATGCTATTCAACACAAGATAATGCATAAAATAAATGTAAAAAAAATGCAAAAAAAAGCTCTGTGCCTAAAGGTTGTTAGGATATTTGTTCTGTTTCTCTTTCATTCCACCATATTTCACACAGAGAATGAGAAATTCTTATGATTGCCTCAAGTCCTTATGATCAAATCTAACATGGTCTACACAGAAGTTAGCTCTTTAACTTCTCTGTTGTTCACTCTCTCTACTCAAGCTTTAGCTATTCCCTTGCTCTTCCTCAGGCAGATCCTGTACTCTCATATCTCAAAGACTTAGACTGCTGTGCCTTTGTTCTAGGCCACTTTTCCTCTGACATTCCTGTAACCAATTTCTTCACTGCTGTCATGCCTTTTCTCTAATGACCCTTTCTTAATGAGGCTCACCTAAGTGCATCACTACTCACTCCCACCATAATCCTGACTCTCTTCAGGCTGCTCTTCTTTTTCTAGTCCATATTTCTCCTCTGTTACATAATAAATGTTTTTTTATTATATACTTTCACGCCCCCTTTTAAAAGTACATAATAATTTATATAATTCTACTGGATAATTCAATATAGTTCTGTCTTTTAGTAAGGCAAAAATCCAACAGTTTTTACTGTTTAAATAATATTTAAACCTTAAAGAGTCAATTAATTGAATGGTGCCAGAGTTTAACATCCAGACACTAGTTTTATACAAATTTAATTGCTCTTCATAAAAGGAAAATCATGTGAATTAAGAGTCTGCTAGAATTACCTAGGTTATGCCTTCTAGTCCTTTTTTTTAACTGATGGTGTTAATTTTATGTGTCACTCATGATAGATTTTTCAGATTATCCAGAAAATAGGAATAATTTTGTCTAGATTGAAAGTATTTACTTCAGTTAAAGAGAAGCCTAGCATTAAGTAGTCTGAATTGAAATAGCATACACAGAAGATGTATAAGAGTTGGAATAGTAGGATCTATCTATTTATCTATCATCTATCTATCTATCTATCCCCATTACATATGTACCTATATTGGTATCTTCTATCTATAGATATAAACTCTATCAATGTATAAGTGACACATACACACAGAGCATATAATAATGCAAGCAGATTAGTCAAAATAGCAAGATACTTATACGTCCATTTACGTGGTGGGCAGGTAGGTAAATTCATTTTTTGACAGATATAGATAAGCAGAAAATTAGATCAACTCTTCTGAAGGATAAAATAGAATGTTGTGAGTGAGTAAAAGTGCTCAAATTAGTAGGTGCTATCAAGCTAAAATTGAAAAGTTGACTGAATCCTTGCATTAAAATGACCTATGCTTGATTTTTCTCTTTTGGAGATACAGCCTTTGGTAAATGAAAGTTTAAGACATCAATAGCGTTAAGAAATAGGGCAAAGGGTTACATGAATATTTAAACAGTAAAAGACTGAGTTATGTCAGCAAATGTCATTTGGTCAGATAGCTCCGGATTTCGTCACAAGGTAAAGTCATTCGGTTCATCAAGAAACCAAACTGTATACATTCAAGTCACACTGAGTGACTGCAGTACCACCAAGAGAGAACAAGCTGAGATTCATTGCAATCATATTTTCTGGCAGGGACTGCCACAGGTCTTTTGGGACAGTGTGGTCTCAGCTAGAAATTTTCTAAGAGCTTTAGCCAGGAAGAAAAAAATCAAATTTGCCCTGAGTAAAGGTGGGAATTGCAGTCATTTATATGAATTCTTAGCCATCCTAGTAGGTCTAACCAGATTCTTTTTTTCTCTTTCTTAGAGGATTGAAACCAGACAATCTGTATTGGAATAACTTGGGTGCTCATTTAAAAGGTACTTTAATGGACCCCACCAAAATCTCACTGTATCCAAATTTCTCTCTAGTAAATAAATTTATCCACTGGTAAATAAATATTGCAATTAATAAGTGTACAATGCCTTAAAGAATCACTGAATTGAACTATGAAAATTATCGAGAAATCTCCTATGTTTACAATAACAGATAAGTAGAAGGTATGAAGATCTTGGGAATAATCTGTTATGTTATTTTGAGATACTTTGCCCATCATGACATTCCTCAGATTCCTTACTATAATTTAAATAAGCTTTCAAAGGTTCTTTTTATACCATGTTAAATGTACTATATCTGCAGTTCCTGCTATCTCTGTCAAATCTTCTTGGCCCAGGTATGGGTGCCTGACCCAAACAGAGTAGACTGTATTTGCCCAATGCCCTAAGATCTTACAGTTCTTTAGAAATACGGTGTGTTAAGATATCTAAGTTGTGAAAGCAGATCCTCATTCAAGGCATTCAAACTCAAGATGTGGAATGCCAATTAGCAGGAAATACCAGAAACAAGGACACACAGAGAAAAACTGACTATAACACTAGAATAGACATCTATTCTATAGGTAGATAAGACATCTATTCATAAATCTCTTCCATCACTGGGGCAGTTGTTGAGTCATAAATAATTTTGTTATATTTCCATTAACTTTGAGAATATTGACATAAATTCTAATATAGATGCTTGCATTTTTGATACCAGTTTTTACCCAGATTATACTTTGTCCCTTAAAATTGAGTTTAAATTACACTTATAAGCATAAAAGCAAGACATGGAGAAAAATTCTTTTAACCTAAACAATGACAATTTTTACATAAATAATTTACATTGTTAGGGGTACCTTTTAATTGCTAATCCAGATAATTATTTACTGTTTATTATGATATTATAATACACATGAAAGTAAAAAATGAGAAGTTATATTTAATAACTTTTCAGCCATTCTCTAATTATCTTTATGTGAATACCTATTTTGTGAAATGTATACCGTTCATGTGAAAACCTGCAGTGCTAGGAATTTCTCATGAGTTTTGGTGAGTGACAGAACAAACTTCATGAGGTTAACACCAATATGTTGTAAATTTGAAAATCAGAGAATACCAGAATCTTTACCTGACTACCTGGCCAAGGAAACAGTACACATAATTATCATTTTTTTTTCTTTTTGCATCAAGTATTTGCAACCACCTTACTCTGTACTGATTTACTTGGCAGAATTCTTAATCATTTTATCATCCTACAGAACATCATACTGGCAAAAACTTAAGAGTACCAAAAAAAGTCAGGTACTATGTAATATGACTCAATAGGATCTATGAATGATACTGTGCAAGAAATAAATCTCAAAGGAAAATAGGAACCTGTTTATTTAATAAAGCTTCTGAAGTTCTGATAATCTACGGCTTTGGTTCTCTCCCTTTCAGAAATTCACATTGGTTTCTTTTTGCATGTTACACTAAATAAAGGGGGCAGTCATTTGCAGATTTATTGAAATATTAAAAAGCATGTGTCTAATGTGTATCACTCAGACACATTTACCAGGTGACACAGAATAGATGAAAGTCTTGCAGCTGTCCAGGCTATTATTCAAGAATTTCTGTCAATTAGATTTTATGACCCAGATAAATAATTTGTTCTATATGTATATGTGAAATATAATGTTATATGTAATCTATTCCACACCACATAAGAAAATCACTATAAAATTCTATAGTATTTTGAAATAAATCCTTGCTCTTTGGTAAGTAGTTTGTGAGAATCAGCTCTTGGCTTGCTTATCAGCTCTTATATACTCTGAATGTCTGAATATGAGCATAATAGTACCTTGGATTCAAGGTACCCATTAACAACTCTAAAATACATCTTTAACTTTGTTGTAATATCTGCTGTTCCCAGAAGAATTTATTCCATTAATAAATGTAGGTTTCACGTATGTGACTTGGCTTGAGGAGGTTCTGAATGAATTGTAACTTACATAAGAAAGTTTCAACTTTTCAGCATGTCATCACTTGGCTGCATTGCTGACTCTCTCACATCACACTCATGACATCATCAGAATTCACCAATGACCTGCTGACTGACGAGAAACACGTTTTAACCTGTTACATACATGGCACCACAAAATATGGTTGTTATTAATTGGAAATAGTTGTGATGGTAATTCTTGTATTTCAACTAATTTCTTTTTCCTCTCTCTCCCTTTAAAATATCTGTCATTTTAAGTTTTCCAAAGCAGATTCCATGACAGAATTAGAAATTTACAAGATTTATTAGGGGAAGTTCTGAAGAGAATGAAGTGGGAGATAGAAAGAATAGGCAAGGAGAACATTCACATTGTAATATAGGTCTGACAGCTGTGAAAATGAGAGGAGATAATGTATAGGAAGAACTTCAGAATGCAGATCAGCCAAAAATGTGCGGTTTCTTTAGAGAAATTCTTTTGTGGGAGGAGTTTCCTGTTAAGCAGAAATGGTCTGAACCTAGTACTCCCATCATGTTCAGGCATTAGCTATGTGTGAATGTGTTGCTGGAACCAAAGCAGTTAGGTTTGTCAGTTAACTCTCCTGACTGCAGTAGGTTCCACTGAAGGAGAGCTGAGCTGCATGCTTCCATAAGCACCATGCGTAAGCTCCTCTCAGAAGGGGAAGTTGGTTACTAATGAGAGCCAACATGGCTTACCTTGCTTTAAACTTCAGTGTTTTTAATTAAGCACATTATCCAAGATTTCTTCTATACAAGTCACAGTACCTCACTCTTTTCTTATCTGAGCTACGGCCACAGAGTAGATACTTGCCAAGACTGTAACTAAGTCTCTTTGTAACACTGGTAACTCTCACCATTAGATCCCCCAGCATACGTGTGTTCTTGTTGGACAAAATTAAGAGACCTTCAAATGCTACCATGCTGGCATTCTGGCTTTCATATTCTACCCTGAGCTGATAGTTGGCAAAGCTGGCATGTTTATTTTCTAGTGTATCTATAATTTACAGTAGTAAACTTATTCCACAATGCTTCATTGTCCTCATATCTCTCAATCGGTAGAACTATTGCCTAAGTCAGTGAATCCTAATTTACCTAGAGCTTATCCCTATTTATTGCAAGTAGGAGTCTCCATAATTGTGAAGATGCATCATGCAAAGTTATCAATACTTAAAATTTCTACCAGCAATCATTTACTACTTTGTCAGCCATTTGCTGATAAAGTATCTAATTCCAGAATATTTTCTGGAATCTTTGTTTACTTTTAAAGATTGCTTCTAATACCAAATAGACCACCTCTTTTTGTTTAGATTCCCACAGAAATAAGACCTGAAACAAGAATTCAACTGCAATGGGGTTATCTGGGAAGTGATGCCAGGAAATGCTGGTAGGAGTGGAAAAGTGAAAAAAGATAGATGTGCGCATTACCAAGCTAGTTACCCATATGCGCAACTAGATCTTGATTTTCCTAGGGAATTAGGGAGTAGTGTAGAATAAGGGCTCTCCAATTATCCCACCATAAAATTGAGGAAGCTATGGTATTATCTGCCATATCTCTGTCTATAATTGTTCATTTGTTAAGTACTACCATTGTTTATACCACTTCAGCATTTGTTGCTACTTGTGTATTTAAAAAAAAAATTGTTCTGTGACCAGAAAAATGACTTCAAGAAAAATATTACACGAGTTTATGTTATAAAGCTTTTGATGTGCAAAACTGAATGCTGATGAGAATGGGCTGAGCACCAACAGAATTGTCAACAGATTATGTTATAAAAATTTTAAAGTAATGTCTGTAATACAGAAAAGAGAATCAAAAGAGCAAAGACTGAAATGCATGCATGTTTCATCTATTTCAAATTCTGGAAATATTATGCTAAATAAAATAAGCCAGACACAAAGGATAAATATCATATGATTCTGGGTTTACGTGAAATACCTAGAATAGGTAAATTCATAGAAACAGAATGTAGATTTGAAGGCACGAGAGGAAGGAATTGGAGTTATTGCTTAATGGGTACAAAGTTTTGATTTGAGATGATTAAGAAAAACAAAATAGATAATGGTGATGAATACACAATATTGTGGGCTTATTTAATGGCACTAAGTGGTACACATATAAAAGCTAAGCTGTTTTTTTCAATGTTATATATAAGAAGAAGTCAATATAAATATTTTAAAAACAACTAACAAGGAAGATAAATTTTTAAATACAAGCAGCAGGGTATGAATTAAAAAATTGTAGAATATATTATGAATCAATATCAATATTTTTAAAAAGAAAAAGTTGATAAAGGTCATCAGCACAATTCAAAGGACAGGAAAACATAAATGGAAAAGAAATTTTTAAAAACAACCTCAAAGTCATTAGCACCCAGGACATTTCAATTCCTAAAAAATAATAAGATATGTAAAAATAACTATAACTTTACTCGATGAAATTTAATTAACATAAAAATTAAGCATACTTAATATACTTAAAATATTGACATTTAAAAAGACAGAGTACATGTTGTGAATGTAGAAAAACAATTGGGATTTTCAATATTTTTGGTGATTATAAATAGTAGTGTGACATTTTATAAAAAGAAATAGACATTTCTAATAGAGTAAAACTTTGAATCTCATTTCCAAGTTTATGTACAAGAAACTTATGCAAAGAGATTTGCAAGAAGAAACTTGGAACAGAATTCTTTGTAAATTCATTTCTGATAGTACAGATCGAAAATAATCTATATATATACTAATATGGGAATGGATATTTTATTTTTGGTTCATTCAAACCTTGGAATTGTTTAAATCTATTGAAGTGAATAATTTTTGTGAATAAATCTTAGAAATATAATTAAGTAAAAATAGCCAGATAAAGGATGATGAAAATTATAATTCTCAGAAAAATATAAATAAATTGAAAAGTAATATAATTGATAAACATAAATTCAATTGATAAATTGATATAAATAATATAATTGTCAAATTGAAAAAAAGTGACCAAAAACTAATTCTAACTTCAAAACAGAAATACAAAGGTTCAAAGTGCTCCTTTATACTGCAAAATTTTAAAGAATTTAAAACAAATAGGATTACATATTAACATTCATTTAATCATGATTTTGGTTAATGCATGTTCATTATACTTTAAAGTTATTTTTTTCTGAATGCTTGTTATTTTTATAAAACAGATTATTTTATTGATTATAGCCTATACTTTTAATCAGAATTAATAACTCCCCTTTTCTATTAGTTTACTATGACTTCAACTGCATATCTGTACATAATTTTTAACTTTTCTGTTTCATTATCTTTGAATTAATAACTAACATATGGAGTTGTAAAGTTATCATTTCAAAGTCTTTAAACATAATTTAAACAGATTTTTAACTCGAACCTTATATATTTATTTTTACTTTCATCTTATATATCTTATTATTAGTTTGTTAATATTTTTTCCACATTTCTTCTGTTAAACAGTCTTTTATTTGCCTGTTACAGGCAAAGAAGACCGGCATATCTTCTTGAGATCTGTGTCATTTTTAGGGCTCAGGATTTGTTACAGCTCCTGACAGCATGACGAGAGAGATATACGCTATATAATCTGTGCTTAATATCGCTCAACATTAGCATTACTGTACTTTTCAAGAGCCCGAAAGACAAGCTTAAAGTGGCTGAGGACAGAGACTAGTTAACATCATTGGCTATTTCCTAATACTTGTAATACTTTTTCCTTTCCTTTCTTTTCTTTGTTTTCTTTTTCTTTTTTTTTTTTTTATGTGGTTAAAGTCTCAAATCATTTTATTTTAAGTTAATTGAAAGGAAGATTATTCTGAGTGGGTAAGAATCAGTTCGGTGCAAGACGTTAAAAGAGGGCCTGAGATCACTACTGATCTGAGAATCGTTATCCTGCTAGTTTTGAAGAGAAGTTTCCATATTGTGAGGCAGCTACATGGATAGGAATTGAAAGTGTCCTTTAAGCAAGGTGAACAACCTCCATGGACAGCCAGTTAACAAAATGGAGACCTCAATTCTACAGTCACAAAGAACTAAATTACACTAACAACCTAATGAGCTCAGAAGAGGGCCATGAACTCCGAATAAAAATGCACCCCGGCTAACACCTTGATTTCTACTTTGTGGCACCTTGACCAGAGAATATAATTATAGTTTGTCTGGACTTCTGACCTACAGAAATTGAAACAATAAATAGGCATTGCTTTATCCTGAAAATTTGGAGATAATGTGGCTTCCAGCATATAAAACTAATATAAATCATTAGCACACTAGAAGCTTCTTTTCTAATATCAAGCAGTCTGTTCATTACTGAAGCAGATATTGCCCAGGGGATGAAGTTTTTCATTTAGAAAATCTTTATTATCACATCTTCAGAGACTGTTTTTGCACAATTCTCTACTGTTTTCCTTCCTTTTGTTCTATATATCTCATACACCTACTTCACATTTCATTTTCTCTTGTTTGAGAAAAAATTTTGACTTATCTTTCAGCTCATGAGTTGTATTGTTTCCAAATTCATATAATTGAAGCTATTTACCAGATACCAGAGATTGCATGGATGTGAGACTTTTATTTAAAGTGAATCATGTGGTGTAGCAATAGAAAGAGAATGAAGGCAACCATTGGAAATCCACTGGGTATCTGCAGTGAGCCTTCACTTGGGCCAGTCACTGCATTGAGGCTAGCTTGAATGATCTAGATTTGTGTAAAGAATCTTGACTATGAGAAAACACAACTAAAAAGCTCTCTGGCTCACTCAGTGGTTAAACAGGCTTAGTAAATTGAATAGGGTAATTGCAAAGCAACAGCAAAGAGACTAACTAGGTGTCACGAGAAAAATTTCAGGCATTGAAAAGTATATCATAAATGTTACTGTCCCTATCTTAGCCAAGAATAAAACCAACAAACTTAACCAACAAACTTAAACCAACAAACTTAAACTAACAAAATTAAACAAAGAAAGGTATCTAGGCATCCCCAGAGAAAGAGATAGACCAGCCTGAAACTAGTTCTATTATTAATCCTTCCAGCTTACAGATTACTGTGTTCAGTCTTCTACTAAACGCACCTAATAGCTGTATTTTGCATTTCTTACTATTGATATTTTTAGGAATTGCAAATTTTTTGTCAAAACTTTCCAAATTATTTCCCTTTTGGTGTGTCTTCTCTATTATCTGGAACATATTAATAACAGTAATTTAAAATATTTTTGATTCTCAACAACCCAATCTCCTGAAGATGTGTTAATTAACTATTGTTTCTCTTTAGTTTTGGTCAGTAGAATATATATTTTTAGCACAGACCATAATTTCTTATTGCATAATTGGCAGTGAAAATGAAAAATTGTATATAATTGGGAAAATGATATTTCTAAAATAGACACTTCATTTTTAAAAATAGATACAAGCCTATCTTCCTAATTTTGTACAAAGTGGGCATTTGGGTTTATAAGGTCTGTTATTATTTTATTCTCATCCTTTTACTTTTTTCTTTATTATTTTCTTTACATTCTTAACCATACATCTTTTAAGCTCTTAGTCACCAATCTACTGTATGTCCATATTATTTCCTCCTGCTTCTGATGCTTTTGTTATTTTTATATAAATGTTAGGCACTGAGTTTAGAAACATGACAAGACATTTTGAGGTCCTTAATAATGTTAATTTACTCTAGTAATAACCTTTTGCTTTAAGCAAACTGTTGTTGTAAAGGTGTACCTGAATCTGTGATTAATCTCACTGTGAAGATTGGATGTTTCAAATATACTTCTTAAAAGATGTACTTCTGTAAAAGAGGCCCAAATAAAAGCCAAAATGCTAGTTAGGTTTCTTGTTTCTTAGTGGAGATTGAAGTTCAACTTTTTTTACCCTTGCCAGAATCATAAGAAGACTGAGAGTTATGCTATCTCAGCAATTCTCATGCTATTTTCAAATTGTCACACATCTGTAGGGAAAACAGGACAAAAAAAAAGTGCTCACTCCTTTAAGCTTCTCTTCTTTGCTTTTACCTTCATCATAAACCCTTGTTGCTTCCTTTGATTACCAATCTCCTTATAGACATTTAAATATATTTTGTATACATTTTCTATTTACCTTGAATAAGTGCTAATATAAAACAAACTATACTTTCATTTACAATTCATTCCATTTAAAAAAATAGTCCATAGACTATTAATGACTTCTGATAAAATGTTGTTATACATGTACTTAAAGCCAAAAAAAATAGAAAAAGAATGGAAATGTGCAGAAATACATTTTAATATGTAATGGCCAAAAATTTCCAAAATTTGTTGTAAAAAATAAACCTACAAATTAAAGTACACAAAAATAACAATGATTATATAGAAAACTCCTTAAGCCCTCCAAATAGCTGAACATAAAACCTTAAAAAGGCATTTTAGGAGCAGTCAAATTTTTTAAAAGATGTTTCACACAGAAGATAAAAACAACAAATATTAGGGTTGACTTCTATTTAGAAACAGTGGTGTGTAATCTCAGCACTTTGGGAGGCCGAGGCGGGCGGATCACGAGGTCAAGAGATCGAGACCATCCTGGTCAACGTGGTGAAATTCCTTCTCTACTAAAAATACAAAAAAATTAGCTGGGCGTGGTGGCGCGCGCCTGTAGTCCCAGCTACTCGGGAGGCTGAGGCAGGAGAATTGCTTGAACCCAGGCGGCAGAGGTTGCAGTGAGCCGAGGTCGCGCCACTGCACTCCAGCCTGGCGCCTGGTGATGGAGTGAGACTCTGTGTCAAAAAAAAAAAAAAAAAAAGAAAGAAAGAAACAGTGGTGGCTGGAAGAAGATGAAATCTTTTTTAACTCTGTAAAGGAATAAAATTAGCTATCCACTCATAATTTCATGTCAACATAAAATCCCTTTAGAGAAGTAATATGAAATAATGTCAATTTAATCAATTAAGTTTGAGATGATTTACTAACTGTAAACTTATACTATTAGACATAATAAAGGAAAATTTTCATGCTGAAGGGAATCAACATAAAGGAAAACTTGAAATGACAGGAGAGAAAGAGCACCATAACTAGTAATGTGTCCATATATATAAAAGATAATATACAGATAGAAAGAAAGACAGAAAGGCAGGTAAATAGATAAATATATAGATAGGGCCGGGCGCGGTGGCTCATGCCTGTAATCCCAGCACTTTGGGAGGCCGAGGCGGGTGGATCACGAGGTCAAGAGATCGAGACCATCCTGGTCAACATGGTGAAACCCCGTCTCTACTAAAAATACAAAAAAAATTAGCTGGGCGTGGTGGCGCGTGCCTGTAGTCCCAGCTACTCGGGAGGCTGAGGCAGGAGAATTGCTTGAACCCGGGCGGCGGAGGTTGCAGTGAGCCGAGGTCGCGCCACTGCACTC
>PVKV010021751.1:0-36824 GCA_004027835.1 Alouatta palliata | reverse complement strand
ATGGTGAAACCCCGTCTCTACTAAAAATACAAAAATTAGCTGGGCATGGTGGCACGTGCCTGTAGTCCCAGCTACTCGGGAGGCTGAGGCAGGAGAATTGCTTGAACCCAGGAGGCGGAGGTTGCGGTGAGCCGAGATCGCGCCATTGCACTCCAGCCTGGGTAACAAGAGCGAAACTCTGTCTCAAAAAAAAAAAAGAGAGAAAAAGCAGAAATGGAAGTTCACAAACCTTTTCTGTGATCTCCTTCAGTGATGGGTACAGCACATCCTTGGAGAGTAGGTTCTGCATAATACTCTGCATGATGGGGAGGATGTTCCCTTCCCCATCCCCTTCGTCCATGCCCAGCCCCTCCATGGCCTTGGTCAGCTCTTCTTCTGACATGCCTGAGTTCTAGATAAGACAAGTAAGAGGTGAACAAGTACAGTACCTTCTTGGGATGCTCACCACTCTGTCAGGTGGGAAAGATAAACTATCTAAACTTGCCTGTAACAAAACAATAACACAGGAACAGACTTGGGATGATAATCAAAGCACCTGTCTTTTGAGACTCTGCTGGAGAAGTGTCTGGGAATGGACCCCTCGTGGGCCCCTACTACTTTCTCCTCACCTGAAGGTCAGTGGCATTTTTGGCTAATCCACTTAGTGTCTCCTTTAGGCAAGAAGTAAATTCTTGCTGGGAGGTCATATCACTGCCTAGGAAAGATTAAAAAAAAAAAAAAGCCAAGGTCATTTAGGAGTTTGTTTTCTTGCCTAGACTGAACTGGTTAACTGCTTGGATATGAAGCATTTACTAGTGAATCGTGATCACTCCAAATCTTGAAAACTCTATGGTTATCTTCATAGTCTTTTCATAAATCTATTTAATAAACGAACTTTGTTTCAGTTTATTCTCCATCATGACACCCACAATAACACCAGGACCTTTCAAACGGTCAGTTTTGAATAATCTTTTCTATTACTTCCCAACCTATCTCACACCTCTTCATTAAGAGGGGTTCCCATCCCTTCTCCCATTGCATTTCCTCATCCCATGGTTGTGACATCATGATTGCTATCAACTTTACTAAGACTTCTGGTGTTCTCAAGCAACAAAGACTTAAGAGTCTGTTCAGATATTTTTGTTTATCTGGGGTCTCCTTACCCACTCTCCCTGCAGCCTCTGAGAGCTTTTGGAACTGCTCCACCAGGTGGGGCTCTTCCTCAGCCAACTCCTTCATTGCCTTCTCGAACTCTGCAGTGGCTTGGGAAGCCAGTTCACTGTCGAATAGTTCCTGGAAAAACTTCTCTTGGGAAGCGAAGAGGGCATCCTGCAGGGGAAGGGTGGCTGAAATGTGTCTCTTACGTAGGACTACACTGCACCTGGCCTCTGATAGAAGCCACAGGCAGTGGCTCTGGGAAATGTAGCACCTCTCTCCTACCCACTTCCACTGGACATTCCTCACTACTCCTCCTAATGAGGACAGCAAAAAAGGCATCTAGCCATTGAAGGAGGGTATGAGATGGCATACAATCCAACCATTTAAACCTCCTCTTTTTTTCAAGGAACTCTCTTGAGATCCCTCTGCTCAACCTCAAGTCCTTATTTCACAAGGACTGAAGCTGGCAAGAGCACTCACCAATGTGAGGCCAAGTTACCCTCCCCCATTCCCCTCTGGCCCATAGGGGCCTGCCCAACCTCTGCTTAGAGCTGCATCCCCATCCCCTCCCCATCCCTTAATTGGGGTGGAATTTATACTTTGGCAGTGTCTCCTGGCGATCTCTTCTGGGGTCCCGAAGCATCAGGGGCCGTGGTGGTAGAAAGGGGTGCTGGGGAGGGTTTGGCTTTATCAAAATCATCAAGAGCACCTTCAGAGACAAGAGACATGGTGTGTGTGTTGATGATAGATAAGGATGCAAGCAAGGCTGGGTGGTTTCTGGGCAAAGCATTAGGAATATGATTTTTCAAATTGCCAACTTTCCTCAATTTTCCTCGAGTCCCCCACCTCCCCGAACCACCCTCAACGAGCCGCCTACTTCCCTCTGGATTATCTAATTTACTGTGAGCAAAGGCAAAGAAGTCCCTTAAGGCAAACAAATATCCATCTCAGAGCTGGGAGGAGAGGATTAAAAAGTTCTGCAGAGACATCTCCATTTATAGTGTCTCCTTTGCCACACCTTAATGATTCCCTAAAAATCCCACACAAATACCCAACAGGAATAGAGAACATATATATCCTCATCCCTATGAACTCAGTCTGAGCTCTAAAAGGAATAACTTGGTGAGAAAGCACACGATCCCACCCAGCTTCCTGTTGGTACTGGTACCAGCGCAGACTGAGGGACTACATACTGCACTCCATGTGAAGGCATTAAACTCTCTTCTCTTATTCTCCAGTTTAGTGCTCCCCCACAACCTCCTAGAGCTCCCTTTGGCCTGATCTCTGCAGATAACCATACATTAATTCACACAGTCATTTGGCACTCCTCAGGGTTTCTGTTTATTTTTCTGCCTGCCCACATGTCTGTGACTGAACTAGAGACTACACATTCACCTCTGCCCTGAAAAGCCTGTGTCCTCACCACCACTCTGCTTGCCAGGCCTAGGGAGAGGGCACTGGCCCCACTCTGGGCAGGAAACCAACAGCGGAGTGGAGAATAATGCTAAGAAAACATCCACCGTCTTTCAGGAGGGTGAACTGCTTTCCCCTGAAATCACCTCATCCTCAGTTTCTCAAAATAAGGGAAAGGAGTCCGCTTGAGCTACTGACAAGATGAAAGAACTGTAAGGGGCCTAGCGAGAGAAAGAAAAAAGGAATAGGAGAAGAAAAGTGTCTTTCGTGCCAGGGAAGACAGGACGAGACACAGAAGGACGGGCCACGAGCTTGCTGGGAGTTAATGTAAGCAATCAGAGAATATGGGGTTCGCTACCCAACAAGAACCAAATGCTGCTGCCGCTGCTGAAGGGAGGGAAGTTGGATTTTAAAAACTTAGTAACCTAAAGAAAGAGGACTTTGGAGAGGTATCGTGAAACGCCATCCTGCGTTAAGATCCACAATCTAGACCACTGAGGGACCCCTGGTGAGCTCCTCAGCTCCAGTTGCGGAGGTGGGGCAGGATGACCCACAGATTTTTGGGGGGCTCGAGGTCACTCTCCGCCCCCATCTAGCCTTTAGAGAGACTCTCCCGCCCCTTCCCTAATATCTCAGGTTAACTTAAACTCCTGAGTGGGTCCTCACACCTGCCCTCTTCGGGTCTTTCCCACTATGAGCTCTTACTTTCCAGAAGCTCCTCCAATTCCCTGTCCGTTTCGGCCTCGACACCACAGTCTTCCTCAGCGGTCGCCATCTTGCTACCTCTGACTTGCCGTAGGAGGCGGGACCTCTCGGCGCCACCACGCCCCCCGCCCCTTCGCTCCCGCCCTCTTTTGCCCCGGGCAACCAATGGTATTGTTGGCCAGTGCGGAACCGCCATTTTTAAAGGGCCAGGAAGCTTTCACTTACTGTGTTTTGGGTATTTTCCCCGTTTCGCCTGAGACCATAGAACTAGGGATAAGACACTGTTATTTTCTGCCTGGTTTTAGAGACCCGGAGTCCTAAATTATCTAGCGATGCTCTTTCATTATTTTTTTCCTGAGCTGTGTGAGTAGGCCAGATTGGGACAAACTGCCTACAAATAACCACAATCTATACATACATAATTGAGAAGACAGTTATGGTGCATAACATACTACTTTCTCTCACTTTTTTTTTTTTTTTTTTTTTTTGAGATGGAGTCCCGCTCTGTCGCCCAGGCTGGAGTGCAGTGGTGCCATCTTGGCTCATTGTAGCCTCAGCCTCCCGGGTTCAAGCATTTTCCTGCCTCAGCCTCCCAATTAGCTGGGATTACAGGCGTGTGGCACCACGTCCGGCAAATTTTTGTATTTTTAGTAGAGACGGGGGTTTCACTCTGTTGGGCAGGCTGGTTGGCCAGGCTGGTCTCGAACTCCTGATCTCAGGTGATCCGCCCACCTCAGCTTCCTAAGTGCTGGGATTTACAGGCGTGAGCCACCGCGCCCGGCCTCACTTCATTATTTCACTCAAATGTTATCTTCTCTGAAACGCTTTCCTTGGCCATTCCCATTCCTTTTCTTGCTAACATTGAACACTAGCTGACATACTATCTACTGTACTTGTTTATGCTCCGCTCCCCACTCTGCAGAATTTAAGCACCAGGAATGCAAAGATTTTTTGTCTGTTGTCTTCACTGCTGCAAAGCCCAACTCCTAGGCTAGGGCTTAAAACTTAGTAGGCACTCATTGGCCACTCTGCTCTCCCAGTCCCTAATCAGGCATATTTGTCTGCCCAATCTAGTGGCATCTCTCATTTCCTATTTTCTATTAGAACTGTTTGATTAAAGGACACAGGGCCAGGAACTTAGAACTCAATGTTAGAATGAGAGCTTCTGGGACCTTGGACTGAGCAGGAGGGCAATTGAAATGTAGTTGTAATAGACTTCCTTTCTCTGACCTATCTCCTTTTCTCCACCCAGAACCCAAACTCCAACTGAGTGAACACGGGGATGCTCAGATAGAGGTAACTCTAGACTTCCCTTTCCTCCTTTGGAATTGTTCTATTCAGATCTGTCAGAATGTAGCAACTGTTTCACATACAAATCTGTTTTAGCACTTAGAGAGCACCTACTGTTAAGGTCTTGTGCTGGGCACAGCAAGAATAGAGGGATAAATCAGGACCAGCCTCTGCTGTAAGGTAGCTAAGTGGGGGTGAGCTGGAGGCACGATGAGATATACACACAGTAAGTATGATACAAGGTAATAATTTTAAATGAAAAAAATAATGTGTTAAGTCACCTCATCATTTTCATTCTTAGCTTCCTAAACACCCATTTAAGTACTGCATCAAGCACTGGATCAGGCACTTTGTCCTTCACAGAGAGGGCACAGACTTGTAAAATAGTATCTGTGTAAAACTGGTTTTCCTCCAACCACAAGTAGTGTGTTTTGGGATAAAAACATGAACTGAAAGTTATAAAATCTAAATTCCAGCCCCAATTCTGCCATTAAATCACCTTCTAAGTCCTTTACAATTCTAAACTTCTGTAATCAAATCCTTTCCTGATGAACCTTTTTCGCCAACACCTGCAACATAATTTATTCCAGGCTAACTTTCTCATTCAACTTCAAACTGCTTAAATGTGTGTCTCCAATATGGCTATAGCTATAACAAGCACTAAAAAAAAAAAAAAACAAAAACAAACAAGAAAACTTGTCTATCAACGGGCATCTCTATTGGCTTTATTTTTTGAAACAGAGTTTCACTGTTGCCCAGGCTGGAGTGCCGTGGTGGTACGATTTTGGCTCACTATAGCCTCCACACAAGTGATTCTCCTGTCTCAGGCACCGGAGTAGGTGGGACTACAGGCTTGTGCCACCACACCCAGCTAATGTTTGTATTTTTAGTAGAGATGGGGTGTCACCATGTTGGTCAGGCTGGTCTTGAACTCCTGACCTCAAGTAATACGCCCAGCTTGGCCCCCCAAAGTACTGGGATTCTAAGTGTGAGCCACTACACTCAATTGACTTTAAATTAATGTAATACAAGCATGTTAATTAAAAACATTAATTAAAATGGAGTAAAAAAAAGCATGATTCTTTGCATTATTTCTTAAACTTGTTTTTGCTTTTCTATTTTTACTACTAATATTCCTAACAACTCATCTCCGTTATTTACTGACCTACTGACTGCTCCTTCTACCTTTCTAATGTGTAGTGAATACTGCTAAATAACAGTATTTCATAGTATTTTTTTTTTTTTAATAGATGGGGTTTCACCATGTTGGTCAGGCTGGTTTTGAACTCCTGACCTTGGCCGCCACCCCCCTTGGCCTCCAAAGTGCTTGGATTACAGACGTGAGCCACCACACCCAGCCTCATAGCACTTTTATATCACTCTCTTCCTAAGGATTTACTGGCTCTCCCCAGTTTATTGAACAACTTCTAATTCTTGCCTGGAATTCACAATTATTTCACATATATCCATCCTGTTTCCAGAGGCAGGAACTGTCCAGTTTTTCCATATCCCTCAGTTAGCAATGTTTTTGTGTGCAAAATTAATTTTGTAATTTAATTTGTAAACTTATAAAAAAATTTTGCCAAAATCTATCACCAACTTGCCTGTGTTTATAGCAATAATGTTTGTAACTTGAGAAAGTGTCATCACAGCAGCCTTAGTTTAGGGATGCTGTTTAAAAAAGCAACTCTTAAGATAAAGCTAAAAAAAATACAATGCGTACTATGAAGAGAAGTAAAAACCAAAGTGAAGCCCCTGAATATATTGAGAGAAAATACTGAAAATCTTAAATGAAAAAAAACAAAGGTACAAAATTGTTAAATAGTGTGTTTTCATTTGTGTATAAAGGGGGACAGAGAATGGCATAGTCAGATCTACTTGTATGTACATAAAAAATTTCTGGAAGGATATAAGAAAGCTGGTAACAATGGTTACTTGTTTTGGGCAAGGTGGTAGGAACTGGGTGGCTGATGAAAGGGTGGAAAGATTTGTCACAGAACAGCTTTTTATATTTACTGATTTTTGAGCTATACGCATTTATTATTGAAAACATGAATTTTAAATGCAAAAAAGTATGTATTTTAATCAAAGGCACAGTACGTCACTCTACCCAATTATTCTTAGCATATGACAAGCAAAATATTGTATTGTCAATGTAATCATTGTAATATAATGTACTATTCTTTTATCTGTGTATTACATGTAAAATATGTAGAACAGTGACAGACACATGGCAGGTGCTTAATAAATACTGCTATAATTAGCAAGAGATAAAAGGCTGTAATCAAAAACAGGGGAGCTACTTGCTTTCTATCATTTTCACAGTAGTTTAGATCCTCATATATATCCTATGAAAAATATGTGCTTTTTTTCTTTTTTATTTTTTTCAGATGGAGTCTCACTCTGTTGCCCAGGCTAGAGTGCAGTGGTGCAATCTCAGCTCACTGCAACCTCTGCCTCCCGAGTTCAAGCAATTCTCTCTCTGCCTCAGCCTCCCGAGTAGCTGAGATTACAGGCACCTGTCATCATGCTTGGCTAGCTTTTCTTTTTCCAATAGTGGATGTTTATTAGTTTTGTAATTAAAAATTATTATTAGAAGGAAGATAGGTGCTTTGGTGGGGTACCTGCATGGGGTGAACAAGAACATGAGAGTGTCCAGGAAAGAAATGGCAAGTCAAGCAGCTCTTATACAGATTTATTTAGATGAGAAACAAAATATGAGAATAATAGTTGTAAAAAACAAATCAATAACCAGCACTGTACATTTTGGAAAACCAAGTAACTTCTTCTCAGACCTTAAATTTCTGAGTACACAGAGAGTACGTGCATTTTGGAAAACCAAGTAACTTCTTCTCAGACCTTAAATTTCTGAGTACGCAGAGAGTACGTGCATTTTGGAAAACCGAGTAACTTCTTCTCAGACCTTAAATTTCTGAGTACACAGAGGGTACCTGCCTGGGAATTTAAATGTTTAAGGAAAATGGGAGATGACTGAGTTGGTGTGGCCTAGTCAAAAATGGTATTTTAGTTATTACATCCTGCTCCTTTCTAGCTGACAGGAAAGAAAGCTCCTATGTGGAGAGGAGGGATAAATACTGAAGGGATTTACCAAACAAATATCCATCACAGAGTTTCTTTTTTTTTTTTTGAGACAGAGTCTTGCTCTGTCACCCAGGCTGGAGTTAAATGGTATGATCTCAGCTTACTGCAACCTCTACCTCCTAGGTTCAAGTGATTCTCATGCTTCAGCCTCCCAAGTAGCTAGGACTACAGGTGCACACCACCAAGTCAGGCTAATTTTCGTATTATTAGAGACAGGGTTTCACCATGTCGGCCAGGCCTCAGATGATCTGCCTGTCTCAGTCTCCCAAAGTGCTGGGATTATAGGCATAAGCCAGTGCACCCGGCCCAGAGTTTTCATTTGTTCCTTGAAAGATTTAAGTTGGAAAGGCAAGGCCAACTGTGGGCACAACTACAGTCAAGTTGAGAAGACCTCAAAAAAATCAAGTTTTAAACATTTAGATTTTCCATAGAAAAAGAGTAAAGGATACTAGGTTTTAGGGTAGAGAGACCCAAATCCAAAGAGTAGCTGCAGTGGGAAGGTGCTATTAGAAGGAGGATATAGAGACATTCTCTAGGGGTAACATATGGTGACTGATCCATGCACACAAAGGGGGCCTTAGCGAAACTGTAGAGGACTGATTCTTAAACCAATCACATCTTTGCCAATCTCTGTTACCTGTAGAAGAGCAAACAGAGAAACAAGTTAGAGATTTGTAAGATTGAGAATCCTAGAAAACTTATTCCCCATACCCCTCAATGAACACAGTAGACAGGTATTGGGGTATTTGTCACTGATTGGCAAAGAGCAGCAGGGAGAAGCTCTAGCTTTCTCCAGTGTCACTGCCTCAGGGAGCTGGGGACAAACACAAGAGGAAAAAAAGGACCACCATGTTTCTTTCTCTTTCCCCTTCCCTCTGTATCCTAGATACATTTGAGGACGGTACTTACTGTGGTGACCCTGCAGATTTGACCTTTGAACTCAGGGGAATAGCAGGCCCCACTGAGTGGACACTTCTCCACTGGTTTTCCACGGTAGATGGGCCGATACGATGCAGCACAGATGTCAAAGGGGTTGTGCATGTCATAATTGAGCTGGTAGGCATCTGTAGGATTCTTCTCACAGGCAGACAGGATTTTTCGGGTCTAGGAGAAGGAAGGAGTATTTTATTCAGAAGGACAGAAAGCTCTAGACAAACACCTCAAAGGATCCCATCACCATGGTTAGTTCCATTGATGTACTTTTCACCTAGTACAGATACAACAAGAGGTCCCAACCTCTGTTCTGGATGTATGTGAAGGGTTAACAGTCACCACTCCTATTGTATTGAACTTTCCCCTTCTCGATACAAAAGTGGCTCCATAATCTAGACCCACATTCCTTCACCAACTCTGGAGATTATCGGGGTCAGGTCCCAGAAAGGGTTAAAACAGACTTCCATCACCCAAAAATAATGCATTTGGAGCACACAAGTAATGGGATGTGTATGTGAAGGTTTGTGGTGGTTGTGATGGGTTATCTGGAGCTTAATGACAGGGCTGGGGGTTACTTTCAGCTACAGTGGAGCTATTCTAGGTTGCAGGGCACTCTTACACAAGTGTCATGTCTCAATAAACTATTAACTTTCCAGGAACAAAGGAAGCACCAGGTCAGGAAGTAAACAGAGGGTAGCATTCTGTTGGCTCTTTTTGTTGAATGTCGTTATTTATTGCTTTGTTTCAGAGGCAAGGACCTTGGTCTGCTCCCTCCATGTAAGAGCTGATCTGGCTTCCCTATGGTCACTGAAGGAGTTCTATCTACCTGCTGTGCCACCTCAGGCTTGGGCCCGAGTTCTAGCAGGCGCCGAGCAAAGGTGGCAGCTGTCTTGAAGTTCTTGAGCTTGAAGAAGAGGTTGAGGGCTGTACGCAGCACCAGGATCATGTGCACAGGCTGCAGGTTTGAGTGGGTGAAATAGGCTGCCATCTGGTGGACAGAAAGAGGAACACATGCCAGGCTGATGCTACACCTGGTAGAGGTCATTTCTAAGCTGCGACACATGCATAAAAAACACAACACAACACAGGATGGGCTATAAAGCAGAGAGGTCTTCTACCTCCTACGTATGGAGGACTGGTGAGATGAGCAAGTAGGTGAAGAAATGTATCCTCCACTCATGGAAATGAAGGGCCCAAATTTCTCCCCCCCAGTCAGATCTGGGTTTGCAATTCAAGAATTCAAACCTAATGGAGGGTAAAAGGATGTCTCTGTTGTGCTCAGAGTCCTGTAGATCTTACCTCACAGATGCGCTTCTGCTGTTCTAGAGTCTCTTTGGGCAGCTTCTTCCTTTCTATCTCCATGGACAAACCCACAATGTACTCCCGGCAAATGGTGATGAGCTGCTGGGCCTGTAGAGGGGGCAGAAGATCAGGATACAGAGACAAGAATGTGGGAATACCCAGGACTGGGACAGCTGCTAGACCCTCCTACCTCTGCAATCTCTTGTTTATTGTCCACAACAAGAAGTGGCACACTGAGAAGGATGGAACGGAATTTTTCCACAGCTTCCTCAAATTTTCCAACTGTGGTGAGCTGGTAGCATAGCTGCAACCGTTGGATGAGGTCATTAAGCTTCAGGCCCACAGCTGGGACACCGTTCTTCAGCCCTGCATCCTTCCTGGTAAGGGTAAAGTAGGAGGAAGACAGGATAGTCAGTAGCCACCTAGAACCCAACTTCCTGTTCTGGCAAACATCCTTTCAGCTACCCTGTCTCCTGTCAAAGTAGCTGGGGAAGAGGATGACAGCAGGTGTAAACCAAACCCTATAGAGTAACAAACATTTGCTTCTTTTTTTTTTTCTTTTTTTGAGACAGAGTTTTGCTCTTGTTGCCCAGGCTAGAGTGCAGTGCCACAATCTTGGTTCACCACAACCTCTGCCTCCCGAGTTCAAGTGATTCTCCTGCCTCAGCCTCCCGAGTAGCTGGGATTGCAGGCACATGCCACCACACCTGGCTAATTTTTTATTTATTTATTTTTTTTTAGTAGAGATGGGGTTTCTCCATGTTGGACAGACTGGTCTCGAACTCTCAATCTCAGGTGATCTGCCTGCCTCGGCCTCCCCAAGTGCTGGAATTACAGGTGTGAGCCACCGCACCCAGCCCAAAGATCTTTTTCTACTGAGAAACCCTAACTCTGAGAGAATTCTAACTATGTCACTGAGGCAACCATCTAAAATACTGACCACAACTTGGAACGGATGAAAGCAAAGAGCAAGGGGCCTTACCAGTTGCGATTAGGATAGCCATACATGGAGGGTAGGCAAGGCAGAGCCTGATAGGTTGTGCGGCCGCGGGCATATGTCTGTAGGAACAGTTGCTTGTAGGGGCCAAACTGGATTACCCCTACTTGGTCATGAAGAAGCTGGAACAGAAGGAAAGCAACAAGCATTTTGGTTCTGCTGCATAAAAACCTACTTTTCTCAAATGCTAATCTCTTTTGGGAAAAAAAAAAAAACCACCTTACTTTTCCTTGGGCAAGGTAATTAACTTCTCTGTTCAAGTTTCCTCATCAGTAAAATACACTTAATTGTAAGACCTACTTCATTTAATAATACCTATTACTTAGTATAGTGCCTAGCACACAGTGAACATTAAATAAACATTAGCAGTTATTGCAGTGTTATTATTGTTGTTATTATAACAATACTAGCTCAGTGTTGTAAACTGATCTCTGCTTGGGACGGGGTACTTATCTCACTGGTGTGAGCCAGAAAGTAAGCTATAAATGGGTGAAGACGACTGAAGGATCTGCCCTAAGAGATTACTAGGCCAAGTGGAAGGCAGGTAACAGGAAGGCAAGTGTACTTAAACAAGACCAAGAGCTTTCACGATAAATACACACCTCTGCCCTAGTGGGTAGGATTATTTCACTTGGTTAAAATGAGTCAGCCATTTCCCTGGGACCCTGGGCTACGCATACTCAAGAGGAAAAGCTAAGGTTACTTACCCGCATGGCTGTTTCAAAAGAGCCTGCCAGGATGTGATCAACTGGAAGCTGAGAGTTATTACACCAGATCTAATGAGAAACAAAAAACCCAAGCCAAGTGAAACTTTGTCCCTTCTCTATTCTCCTCCGTAACTATAGCAGAAAAAAAGCCAACACCTGTTATACACTAACTATTAGTCACTCAGCCCTGCAGGCTTTCTTCCTGCTTACCTGAGTTGGACTTGTTCCCTTGGTTGGGGGCACAAAGAAACCATCTTCAGCCCCACCAGCTGCCCCAGGGGATATATCCTAGGGGAAAAACAAAAATTGAGTAATTTTTTTTTTTTTTTGGAAATACGGTCACACTCTGTCACCTAGGCTGGAGTGCAGAGGCATGATCTTGGCACACTACAACCTCTGCCTCCCATGCTCAAGCAATCCCCCAACCTCAGCCTTACGAGTAGCTGGGACCGCAGGCACGAATCACCACACCAAGCTAATTTTTGTATTTTTTTGTAGAGATGGGGTTTTGCCATGTTACCCAAGCTGGTCTCCAACTCCCAAGCTCAAGCGATCTGCCAGGCTCGACCTCCCAAAGTGCTAGGATTACAGGTGTGAGCCACTGTGCCTGGCCAAATTAATATTTTAAGCCATTCAAGCACTTTGTTCTGTTGAATCTAGAACACAACCATTTATCTTGTTCCCTGCCTCCAGTGAGGAAGAAGGGTGATAGCTGTGAGAGAAGACTGCCAAAATAGGAGCTACCTCACCAGTGACAAAATGACATATCAAAAACTCCAACTCAGATAAAACAGCTTACTGCCTTTTCCTAAGCTGCTGCTGCCACAACCCTGATTACCTCATTCTTCTTTCTTTCAAATGGGAGCTAAGCATCAGATTAGAGGTAAGTTCTACATCCCCTCCTCTTTGGGCATACAGGACAGATGGAAATGACAGGCCACCAACTTTGACTCTCTTTCTTCCTTCTTCTTCTATTTTTTAAAATAGAGACAGGGTCTTGCTATGTTGCCCAGGCTGGTCTTGAACTCCTGGGCTCAAGCAATCACCCTGCCTTAGCCTCCCAAAGTGCTGGATTACAGGCATGAGCCAGAGTGCCCAGTCATCTTCCTTCTTTCAAATGGGAGATAAGCATCAGATTCGAAGGAGGGTCTAGTCCCCTTCCCTCTGGAGACCTTAGGATAGCAGTGGGGGACAAATAAGGCCTCTGGCTTCCACAGGGAGATACGGAGAGAACCTTCTAAGGGTACAAATTCCACATACCAGCTCAGGAGGGAGCTCCAAATCTTCTTCTACATCCCAGCCACCTCCTTCTTCTTGTCCCTTGCCAAGAGCATCATCTCCCAAACCTTCTGTAGCCTCTACAAACCCATCTGTAAGGAAAATTCAGGCTCAAAACAGATTTGGGCTGTGGCATAATCTTAGCCAAAGGAAGTAAAATCAATCCTAGTTGGTTTCATGGGTTGGAAGTCTGCAGGGCTACCCACAACCCAGTCCCAATCCAAGGTGTCCATCGCCCCAGAACAGTCTTAAAACAGCACTTTTACCTTCATCCAACTGCAGCTCTGCATCTTCTCCCCAGCCCTCTGTACCAACAGTGTCAATGTCAATGTCAGCAGCCAGTGCTCCTCCCTTCCCTACAGAACAGAACTGGTTATAGTCCAGCAAGTCGGAGATAGGGCCTTTTCTGCAGGCAGGTTAAATCCTTTCAAAAACAGGTGTCAAGCTTCTGCCTACTTATTATTTGTGTATTATTTATTTTTGTGGTATATATGTTATGCTGACTTGCAGTAGGTTTCACAGAGGGAGGGAATAGAAGACAGATGGAAGGAACTGGCCTTCCTGCTCCCAAAAACTGGCTCTTAAATAATTTGTACTTACCAGCCTTTGGCTAACAACTCTTGAGTTTCTTCCTGAGAGCTTTGCTAAGCTACCACCACTACAATGTATACACGGCATCAGGCATAGGGTAGAAAGAGGAGGTGGTGGAAAGGGTGGGGTTCAGCACAAAATGCTCAAGAGTCTGTTTAGGCTCTTACTTAGGTGAAATGAACTAAGAGACCAAGAAAACAGGAGGAGGTTAAGGGTGGAAGTGGTAGAGGGTGGTAGCACACATCTGCCTATACCCACATACTGGAATTACAGGTAGCTAAGATTGTATGGTCATGAATAATAAAATACTGAACAAAGAATATGACTACATATATAGTAAAGCCTAAGAAAATATACCAAAATATTAACCAAAGTTATTGGTGGTACTAGAGGCATCCCTTTTTTTCTCCCTATTTTCCAAATTCTCTTTAAAGACCTCGAAATGCAATTTCAAGTTTTTAAGACTGTACCGTAACTGGCATTTCAATACTACATTAGGCTTCATGCAGAAAAAAAGGAGAGATGAAACTAAATGCCATTAGTATTTTCCAGGTCAGTTCTCACAACACAAACAACAGAAGTGCTATGGGAGAAGCAGGTACTTACCTTTGCTGGCAATGGTGCCTTCAAAGAATCCTTTGGATACAGTCAATAAAGGCCAGTTGGTATCCAATGGCATGATAGGTGCAGGAGGCTGGAGCAGCTTGGCATTAGGGTCAATGTCTGGGATCTGAACAGTAGAAGAAAACAGGCTAAAAACAAACACCACCTGGAAGTCATGTAAGCAAAGTTATGCGACCACCTTTGATCTCATTTGTTTCTCTGTCTCTCCCAGTAACCAGGTGGGAGAGTGACAATCATAACTTTAAGCTGTTCTAAGATCTCAGAACTGATCCTGTAGTAAGGGACAATCATGTAAATAAAGACTTACTGTCTCCTTCTCTGGGTCAAATGTCTCCTTTAGGCTCTCAGCTTCTTCATCTAAGCCATGGGTAGCAGCTGTGAGATAGGCCAGGGACTCTGTAGAAAAAACAATCTTTGTGGTATAGGTACATTTCCAAATGCATGTTGCTATGGTAAGCAGCCTCTGAGATGGCCCCCTCAGTGATCCCTGACTCCTGGTATTCAAGTTGCTGCATAATACCCTCCTCTGAAGTGTGGGCTACATTTATTAACTAGCTTCTAATGGATGGGACATGGCACATGTGATGGGGTGTTAATTCCTAGATCTGGTTACAAAGATTGTGGCTTCTATCTTGGGGCGCCCTCTTTTGCTCACTTGCCGTAAGGGAAACTAGCTACCACGGTACAAACTCCTACGGAGAAGTCAACATGAAAAGAAACTGATGTTTCTTAGACAACAGGGAGCAGGACATGAGGGCTGCCAACGGCCACTGAGTGAGTGCAGAAGTGGATTCTCTCCTTGGTTGAGTCTTGAGGTATCTGCAGTCCTGGCCAACACTTTGACTGTAGCTTCATGAGAGACCCTAAGCCAGAGGCATCTAGCTAAGCCATGCCACAAATTGTGAAATGATAAATATTTGTTGTATTAAACTACTAAATTTGGGGGTAATTTGTTACACAGTAATAGAGAACCAATACAGTTGCTTATCTTTGGGAACCATCCATCAGTGTTGAGAACCTTGGATATCTCTGACTCCTCTCTGTCACATCTCAAATCTAGTTACTGCAATAAACCATGTTGTTTCCACCTTCAAAATATATCCTGAATCTGACCATTGCTCACCCCTCCACTAACAACGCCCTGGTCCAAACCACACCTTTCGCCTTGGTTGTTCCCTAACGTATCTCAAATGCTAATATAATGCTTGGTGTATAGTGGTTCTCAAAAAATATCCCTTGAATATATACATTAATAAATGAGTGAAACCTCCAAACTGAAAATAAAGAACAAAATTCTAATGGCATCCAACCAAGTGCATTTTATAGGGGGTCTGCTCTAGGCCTTTTAAAACCTCCTATCTTCCCCATGAATAACTATTTTTCCTAAGGGTATGTGGCCAGACTGAATATTCTGGCTGCATCTCCCTTTGGCTTTGAAGAAAATCTTCTAAGTACCATAGGAGCATGTTGTCTCTCCTAAAAAAATGCACAATAAAGAGAAATCCCTCACCACTATACACAAATTAACTCAACACGAAGAGAAAAATACTTCCTCAGATCCTGAAAAAGCTGCGGAGTCCTGGATACTTACTCTGCCCACAGTTCTTTAGGATCCGCACACGCTCTGACACATCACCCAGGTATAGGGCATTCTGATAGTGGCCACTCATGTCCTTTCTGATCTCAGCTGCACCAAGTAAGTGAGAGACATCAATTTAGGTCTTTTCTCTTAAGTTGTCTTTCTCCTCTATTCACCTTCCTCCTCCCCCCAAGAACCGATCTTCTCATCCTTAGTTTGAGGGCCTCACCAATCTTCATCATCTTGCGAAGTTTTTCTAAGTTGCCAGTGATAAGATACAGGAAGGAAAGTTTGTCAAAGTTTTTGGTACGCTGATAGCACATTTCCACAATCTGGTGGTTCCCCTGCAGCAGGGCCACTTCTCCCAGCTTTTCCCAGCAGTTCTTGTCATCCAGTGCTTTGGCTGCTTCCAGAGCAATCTAAAGAATCCCCAGGGTCATGTTAACAGGTTGAAGGCACTGTGACTCAAAACCAGGGACTCTGCAAAGCATCTGCCTCTATACGAATTTCCCAGAGAACGTCCTATACTTTCAATTACTCCTAGCTTTTTGTCTAATTCTATTGAAAATCCAGTGAACACATAAGACCCCTTTGGATACAGGGATAGAAATAATCACATCGCATATCCTCCTCCTTAGAAATTTACTTTTACGGTAAAACCACCAAGCAGTTTCTGATTTCATAGAGCCAGTTCTTGCTTAGCTACCTTACTTCCTACCTGCCAGGTTTGAAGATCTGTGGGGCTTTAGCAAAGACAGAAGAAATAATATTAGGAAGAAGTTCAGAACTGGAAAAAGAGTTTTTCTAAGCCCTTTTCCCCTTTAAAAACAATGTCTATTCACTCTAGGCCCCAACGCTTATTAGGTACTCTTTCATCTAAGTAGCCAGTCAGCAAGATCAAGTGTCAAGGAAATAATAAGATTTTCCAATTCTATGCCATCTTGCTTTTTTCCTAGAAGTTACTGAATTCAGACCAACTGAGGCTGACAAAAACAGAAATGCTGTGGCAGAGAGGCAGGAAAAAGCAGAGATGGGGCAAATAGCAACAGGAACACAGATCCATGTAACAACTAAAAGAATCCCAAATTTCATCATTCTGGCTAACGAAGCAAGCCCAGAATAATGCCCTTCCAATGCCACTCTAACCCTCTCACTTCTAAGACAATATGGGGCTGATGATCATATTCCTCTCACCTCAATGTTTCCACACTCCAGTGCCAGACTAAAGCGAGTTTTCTCATCCTTGACAAAATGCAGTGCCACTTCAGGATAGCCCTTCTTCTGGAGATAAGCAATAATAGACTGGCCTACTAGTTTGGCATTCCTCACCATGTGCAGTACCTAGATATTTGGGGTGGGGTCAGGCAAGAAGCAGACATCACTTACAGGCAAAAAAAAAAAAAAAAAAAAAAAAAGAATGCTGCCTCTCTTAATACTCTAGTTTGCAGCCTCACTTCGTACCTCATCATATTTTCTGTTGATCAGGGCCAGCTTGAATTTGAATTCAGTGGGATCAATGGTGAGTACCCGGGGACGACACTCCCTGTCTAGGCAGTATACATTGTTGCCTTTCACCCGTGTGACATAGATGGGTAAATCCAGAGTTCGAATGATTCCGTGGTCCCTAAGAACAGAGGGTAGAGGGCACAACTTTCAGTAAGTGAGAGGGAAAATCCATCCTGTGAAGAAATGGAACAAACCTAGGAAACAGTCTTTTGTCAAGTGCCGTGTGAACAATGATACAGATGGGAAGTGATTCAAAAGACAGCAGAACTAAATGCCAAATTTGTCATATTCTTTCTATGGTGGGACAGATGGCATGATCTTTCTTTATATTCTATTATCCTAGAAGATAAGTAACAGACATGGTTATAGGAATCAAACCTAAAAGTTAAATCTTAAGTTCTGATATACAATCAGTAGGTGACTATGGACAGGTAACTTCTTTATAAACTATAATTGAAAGTAAAACAGCGGTAGAAGTGAGGAGTTCTGACAGAGATATAATAGAAAATAGAAAGTATTTTGAACTGAATAATAATAAATAGATTACAAATTGAAGTTTGTCAATATAGCTAATGCAACACTTGGTAATTTACAGACTGTATTAGAAGAAATATTGAAGATAATTGGGTTCTACATGCATATATTAGGAGAGACTAAAAATTAATGAGCACTCATCTCAAAAATTTTACTGTTCTTTTTAAACAATAAAGAACAAAATACTTAGAAGAAAATAATAAAGCCAATAGTAGAAATTACATAGAAAACAAAAATACTATAGAGAAGTTCAATAAAGGCAAATGTTGAATAAAATTGATAAGCCTCTCATGAGGGTAATTAAGAGAAAAAAATAATAGGAATGAAAAAGAAGGTATCACTACAGATCTTGCAGAATAAAGACGTAACTTTTTAAAAGGATCAAACTGGCTGGGCACGGTAGCTCACAACTGTAATCTCGGCACTTTGGGAGGCCAAGGCAGGCAGATCACATGAGCCCAGGAGTTCAAGACCAGTCTGGCCAACATGGTGAAACCCCGTCTCTACTCAAAATACAAAAATTAGCCAGGTGTGGTGGTGCACATCTGTAATCCCAGCTACTCGGAAGGCTTAGGCAGGAGAATCACCTGAGCCTGGGAGGCGGAGGTTGCAGTGAGCCGAGATTGCACCACTGCATTCTAGCCTGGGTAACAGAGTGAGACTCCAACTCAAAAAATAAAAATAAAAAAATAGAAGGATCAAACCCCTAAAAAATAAAATTTGCCAAAGTTGACTCAAAAAGAAATAGGAAACATCTATAGTCCTGTGATAGCTTAAGAAACTGAATCAGATTTTTAAAATCCTCCCATAAAGTCCTATGTCCATATGACTTCAAGGGCAAATTCTAACCAACATTTAAGGAAGAATTAATTTGCATCTTATGCAAACTCATTGAGAGAACAGAAGAAGATACATTATTTTGCTTGCTTTATGAAATTCACACAATCTTGATACTAAAACCTAACAAGGACAAGAAAAAAAGGGGAAAATTATAGGTACTCTCACTTATAAATATGTGAAAATCATAAGCAAAATATTAGCAACCTAAAACTAGCAATATTTAAAAAGGGTACAAATATCAAGACCAAGTTAGGTTTATATCAGGAATATAATGTTGATTTAAGATTTATAAAAAATCAGCTGGGCACAGTGGCTCAAGCCTGTAATCCCAGCACTTTGGGAGGCTGAGGCAGGCAGATCACCTGAGGTCAAGAGTTATAGACCAACCTGACCAACATGGCGAAACTCCATCTCTACTAAAAATTTAAAAAATTGCCAGGTGTAGTGGCTCACACCTGTAATCCCACCTACTTGGGAGACTGAGGCACAAGAATTTTTGAACCTGGGAGGTAGAGGTTGCAGTGAGCTGAGATCATGCCACTGCACTCCAGCCTGGAGTGAGACTCTGTCTCAAAAAAAAAAAAAAAAAAAAAAAAATTAAAAAAACAATTGAATTCACTACATTAATCAATGAAAGGAGAACAATTGTATGACTACCTCAATGCAGGTTAAGCATCCCAAACGGGAAATCTGAAATGCTCCAAAATCCAAAACCGAGCACTGAAATGACACTCAAAGGAATTGCTCATGGGAACAGTTTGCATTTCAGATTTTTGGATGTGGATATTCAATCAGTAATGCAAATATTTCAAAATTAGAAAAAAATCTGAAATATAAAATACTTTTGGTTTCTAGCATGTCAGGTAAGGGATACTCAACCTGTATATGTAGAAAAGGTATCTAATAAAATACAACATTTGGGCCAGTCATGGTGGCTCATGGTTGTAATCCCAGTACTCTGGGAGGCCAAGGCAGGCTGACCGCTTCAGCCCAGGAGTTCGAGACCAGCCTGGGAAACACGGCAAAACCCCAACATTGCTGGAAATTCTAGTCAGTGCAGTAAGACAAGAAAAATATAGTAATATATAAGTACTTGCAAGAAGAAACTGAATTGTCATTACCCACAGATACTATGATTATCTGTAAAGGAAATACAAATAAGTCCTAGAATTAATAAAAGTCTAGCAAGATTCCTTAAAATAAAATCAATTTTAAATTGATTTTATTGTTTTTAAATTGAATTGTTTCTAAATATCAACCAAATTAGAAAATTAAAATTTTAAATGGATATCATCCATTTACAAACAGAATTTTAAAACTGTCAATTGCCTAATAAAGCTAACCAAAGAAATGCAAGATCTCTATAGAGAAAACTATAAAACTTTATTGAAGGACGTTTCAGAAGACCTAAATGAATAAGGAGCTGCTATACCAAGTTCACAGATCAGGAAATTGAATACTGTAAGGACTGTAAAGATGGCAGTTATCCCCCAAAATGATGTACAGATTCAATGCAATTCCAAATGAAATCACAAACATTTTTGTGTGGAATTTCACAAGTTAATTAAAAAATTTATGTGAAGGGCCAGGCAATGTGGCTGACACCTATAATCCCAGCACTTTGGGAGGCCGAGGCGGGAGGATTGATTGAGGTCAGGAGTTTGAGACCAGCCTGGCCTATGTGGTGAAACCCAGTCTTTACTCAAAATACAAAAATTAGCTGGGTGTGGTGGCATGCAATACCAGCTACTCAGGAGGGTGAGTCAGGAGAATCACTTGAACCTGGGAGGCAGAAGTTGCAGTGAGCCAAGATTATGCCACTGCACTCCAGCCTGGGCAACAGAGCAAGACACCATGGCAAAACAAAAAAACAACAACAAACTTATGTGAAAAGGCAAAATTTACTTGAAAATACCCTAACAACTTTTAAAAAATAAACAAAATGGGAAAGATCAGAGGAAGTGTTTTACCAGATGTGAAGATTTATCATAAAGCTACATTATTTAAGACAGTGTGGCATTAGCATTAGAGTAGATAGACAAACAGACCATAGATCCTTGCATTTTTGAAAACATGATTCATGTACGACAAAGATGAGACTGCAGAACAATGGAGAGAGAGTGGTCTTTTCAATAATGCTGCTGGGCAACTGAGTGTCCTTATGAAAAAGTGGGACTGAGCTTCCTATACCTCACACCACACATAACAATCAACATTAGGTAGATTATAGACCTAGATATAAAAAATAAATTTACAATGTTTTTACAAGAGAATACAGAAGAATGGCTTTATGATTTGGGAGTCAGTAAAGATTTTTACTATAGGATGAAACCTAATATCCATAAAAGATAAAGATTCATAAACTCAGCTACATTAAAATTATGATTGTTCATTAAAGGACACTACTACAAAAGACATGCTACAAAAGAGGAGATGTTGATATTTGCAACATGTAGCCCTGACAAAGGACTGACAATCCAAATGTCTAAAGAAATCATACAAATTGGCCGGACTCGATGGCTCATGCCTGAAATCCTAGTACTTTGGGAGGCCATGGCAAGCGGGTCACGGGGTCAGGAAATTGAGACCATCTTGGCCAACCTGGTGAAACCCCATCTCTACTAAAATACAAAAAAAAATTAGCTGGGCATGGTGGTGCACGCCTATAGTCCCAGCTACTTGGGAGGCTGAGGCAGAGGAATCGTTTAACCCAGGAGGCAGAGATTGCAGTGAGCCGAGATTGCGCCACTGCACTCTAGCCTGGCAATGGAGCAAGACCCTGTCTCAAAAAAAAAAAAAAAAAAAAAAAAGGAAATCATGCAAATTAAGAAAAACAAAGACAATATAAGATAAAGATTATTTGAATAGAACTCATATAAGAGGAAATCCTAATGGATGGCCAGATGAAAACGTGCTCAATCTCATTAGGAAACAGAAAACAGCAAAACAAAATTACAAGGAGATACCATTACACATGGAAAAAAATAAGTCTCACCAAATCAACTGTTGGTAAGGAAGACAAGAAAGGAAATTTTTTTTCTTTTTTTTTTTTGAGATGGTGTTTCGCTCTTGTTGCCCAGGCTGGCGTGCAAGGGTGTGATCTCAGCTCACCGCAACCTCTGCCTCCTGGGTTCAAGCGCTTCTCTTGCCTCAGACTCCCGAGTAGCTGGGATTACAGGCGTGCACCAACACACCCAGCTAATTTTTTTGTATTTTTAGTAGAGATGGGGTTTCTCCATGTTGGTCAGGTTGGCCTTGAACTCCTGACCACAGGTGATCCGCCCGCCTTGGCTTCCCAAAGTGCTGAGATTACAGGCGTGAGCCACCACACCTGGCCCGCAAAGGAAATTTTTATACCAAACTGGTGGGCATGCAACTTAGTACAACCACTTTGAAAAGCAGTTTTATGGCCAGGCGCAGTGGCTCATGCCTGTAATCCCAGCATTTTGGGAGGCCAAGGCGGGCAGATCACAAGGTCCAGAGTTTTGAGACCAGCCTGATCAACATGGTGAAACCCTATCTCTACTAAAAATACAAAAATTGGCTGGGCGTGGTGGCGCAGGCCCATAATCCCAGCTACTCTGGAGGCTGGGGCAGGAGAACTGCTTGAACCTGGGAGGCAGAGGTTGCAGTGAGCTGAGATTGCTCCACTGCACTCCAGTCTGGGCAAGAGACAGACTCCGCTCATAAAAAAAAAAAAAAAAAAAAGCTGTTTCACATTGCCTAATAAATGTGAAGATATGCATACTCTATGGCCTAGCAATTCTATTCTGGGTATACACTATACACTCTAGAGAAATGGCCGGGCGCGGTGGCTCACGCCTGTAATCCCAGCACTTTGGGAGGCCGAGGCGGGTGGATCACGAGGTCAAGAGATCGAGACCATCCTGGTCAACATGGTGAAACTCCGTCTCTATTAAAAATACAAAAAAAAAATTAGCTGGGCATGGTGGCACATGCCTGTAGTCCCAGCTACTCGGGAGGCTGAGGCAGGAGAATTGCTTGAACCCAGGAGGCGGAGGTTGCGGTGAGCCGAGATCGCGCCATTGCACTCCAGCCTGGGTAACAAGAGCGAAACTCCATCTCAAAAAAAAAAAAAAAAAAAAAGAGAAATGTAAGTACATGTACACCAGAAAACATGTAAAAGAATGTTTAAGAGTACTGTTCATATTAGCCAAAAACTAGAATTTACTCAAATATTCTTTAAAAGAGTAGAACTGACAAACTGTGGTATAATCATATAATTATACAAAAATGAAAATAAATACACTGAGACTACAAGATGGATGAATCTTACAAACAAAATATTGAGCAAAATATGAAATAATATATTCAGTATGATTTCATTTATATGAAGGCAAAACCAGGCAAAACTAAATCATATTAAGAAACACAGGGCAGTAAAATTACAAAGAAAAGCAAGGAAGAAATTACTGTAAAAACTAGAATGTTATTTTTGGTGGACACAGGGAGGGTTGTGATCAATAAGAACCACATGGCAAAGGGCTTCTGGGTGCCAGAACTATTTCTTGACTTGGGTGGTAGTTATGCTGATGTTTGCTACATAACTTGTTACTCTATACATTTTTTTAATGTAATTGTCTACATTTGTTTTAGATTTCTCAATTTTAAAAAAGTTGAAAAAAGAATTTTCTGATGCCCCTAGCACATATATGCCAGGTAAGGCTTTTCCATGAAGAAAGTTCATGAAGAACGTCAGTTATATCTCAAGATAGGACAGTGATTTCAGGAAGCAGCCTTCTCCCATTCTGTATCCCAGATAATTCACTTACCCAGTGGTGACAGCATATTTGATGTGGTTGCTTGTGGTATAGATAAATACCCCACTCTCATCCCAGGCCCCACTCTTGACACGAATGTTCTCATGAATGTTACATAAAGCATCCAGTTTTCGGTTACAGATCACAATGGCTGTAAGAGGCAAAGGGCATGAGTGTTCTGTTGGATAGGGTAAGTGCCGCAGACTGGCAGGGATGGGGGTGGGAGGGATTGGTCTCTAAATCAGGGTGGATATAATGAAGACTCACCATGTTTGGCTAGTAGCGCTACATGTGACATGTCTGCTGACCAGATAACATATTTCACTTTAGAAATCTTCACAGATGCCAGAGTCCTGAGATAGAGATGTGCAAATGTGAATGGATCTACTTCCCTTGCCTCAAGCTATGATCTACATCAGCTGCACCCTCTAATTAATGGACACCCCAATTTCTTAATGTAATACTAATTACATAAAATAATGTAATTCCTACATAGTAACTCAGTGACTTAAACATTTTAGCTGACATTGTGCACTTTTCCCTTCCTCAACCCCTGGTCCCTCATTTCCTTGTATTCTTAGGGAATCTGTGTATGTCTATTTTCATCACTGGACTGTAAGCTCCTTTAAATATAGGAACTATGTTATTAGAATCTGTCTCTCTCTCATCCTAAGCCCTGAGAACACTCTTTGTTCAGGTAACTACTGGAAAAACAGATAAATAACCAAGACTTGCTGTAACGCTAGAGCGGACATGCAGGATGGAGAGTGATCACAGAAGGGAAAAAGTTACTAGAAAGAGTCTTGGAGCACACATAGTGGCCAAGCCACAAGACAAACTCACTTGGGGAAAAAAGGTTCCCACTAAAGCTGTCCACTCTCCCCAACTACATGGCTGTCCGCTTAGGGGAACCTGATATGTTACCGCTTCTGCTGTACATCAAAGAGCGTGATAGAGTCTGCATCTCGAAGCAGGAGGTTGCCTGTGCCAGCATAGAAGATCTCATCACAGTTGGGCACCTGTACCTTTTTGGTGATTTCATTCTTCAGATTCTTGATCAGAAGCTGCAATAAGTATTAAAGATGAGGTTAAGAGAGTAAGTCTGTATAGATGATGATGGCAACTGATGAAATCCCTCAGCAATTTTTCCTTAGCTTCAATAAATTAAGTATTTTTTGTCCTGTCCATGTCAATGACCACTGCAGACAGACCACTTCAACCAACATCTTCTCTAAGGGCCTTAATGCATCTTTTTTTCTCCTCCAACTGAAACATCCTGAGAAGTCCAACTAAAGTCTGAATTCCTCAATCACCAGAGAGAGAAAACAATGCTTCTGGGGCTTACATTTTGTTAAATATTTTCTTCAGAGTGCTTAATCTTGTGCTGGACCTATTACATTTCAAGTAACAATGGAGGTAGCAGAACAAGGAAGGAGATCTCCTTATCCAGCCCACTCACTTCAGATTTGATGCATTCTGGGCTCCTGTAGTCAAGAGTGACTTTAGCTTGGTTCTTAAACCCAGAGCCACAGCGATCATCAGCACAATCCAATCAGTTTTAATCCCTTTCCCCCAGGAGGGCTTAGTGTAGGGCTAGAAACAAAAGTATAGCCAATGCATGAGAATCATGGCTGCCCAGGGGAGAGCAGAAAAAACAATGGTCTTTATTCTGCAATACACAGGCCATTGCCACCACATTCCTCAAATTAGTTTCTGCTTTTAGTCTTAACTCACCGAATGCATCCGATCTAGGACAGCAAATCGATTTCGAGCGACCCAAACGGCTGTCAGGCCTGAGGATCGTTTCCCTTCAGGGGCTGAGAAGAACAAAATCAAAGGGTGGGAGCATGTGGTGAGTCACTGGCAGGTGACATAGTCGGATGCCATGGAGCTGCCAGTCTTGCTGGATGCCATTTTGGCTTTGCCAGTTGAGCTGCTTCCTAACGAATTCAGCCATAACCTGGGGCTACTGTTGAGTGACTTTTCCCCACCAGTCCCCTCCAAACACCAACCACCACCTCTGCCAATGCTCTTTTCTCTAGGCCAAGTGGCTGCATTTCAGCCAACATCATGTACTGGCAGAACGGCCGCCCATCTTGGGAGACAGCACACTCCATCAAGCTAACGAGCAGGGCCTCCCTGGCCAAGCTGCGGCAAAGCAAGCCAGTGTCATAGGACCCCCTCCCCAGGATGCAGCTGCTTGGCTGCTTTTAACATGCAAATGTAGACTTCCTAGTAGGGCAGGGTGGGGCAGAGCACTCCCAACTCAATCTTGACAAGAGAGCTTGGTTCTGGGTAGTAACCAAGCTGTTGCTCTGTAAATGTCAATTGACCACTTATCACCCTGAAGAGAGTTACAAAATGTTCCTCAGTTCAGTGGTTTATTAGACTTTTGAAATGGACACTCCATTCTCTGGGAAACTTGTAGAAGGATAAAGAGAAGGGTCCATCAAAATACTCGTTTACGTATGACACCAGCAGAAAACTGGACAGAACATACTGGCCAGTCTTGCTCCTGGCATCTGGAATGGTAGGCAATTTATAAAACTAATTATTATCAAAGCCAACACTCCCATTTTCCAGGGGCCAGGAAACCGCAGTATTCAAGCCCATGTCTGCTGTCCACCGTTGGGTTGCACCTTTATTATCTCTCTCAAAAAATGAAGTACAGAAAATAAAAGTGGTAATAAAACAAAATATTTTAAATTCTATTAATTATAAACATAGATGGGGAAAAAAAGCAAAGGGCTGAGTTGAGAGGTACCAAATCATAAGATTTAGTCAGAAATGGCTTAACTGACTGATTTATAAGGGAGAATTTGACTTTTAAATACCAAATACAAATATATTTTCTTTCTCTCACTATTAACACATTTAAAAGAGAGGAAATCGATTAGCAAGAATGATAACCCAGAGGCACCCACAAAAGAAACAGAGCTAGCAAATTATTTCTCCACAATCTGCTGATGGCATCTAAAATATGAAAGTATGCCAGTAAGAGTAGGGATCTGCAGAATAAATCTTTGACCTGGTACTAGCCATAAACCTGCTGGAGGAATTGCACTGAAAGGCGCCTAGGCAATAGTCAAATCCATTCTGAGAATGTTTTGTCAGCAAGTTCTAGTCACAAGGACATCAACAAGGGATGGTGGTGATGGAAGAGGTAGGCAGGAGTCTCAGCTGGATCCTGGGATCCCAGGTGGGGTGTGGGGCTGTTAGCAGCCTCATCTTTTTGACATGCAAAAGGAAGCAGATCAAATCTGGATGTAGATGGGAGAGTATAAATCCCTAGTCCCAGGGTGAAACATTGTGAAATTGGAACATTTTTAAATAAATGAAACTACCAGGGTGAAAGTCATATCAACTGACAATAAACTAGGATAACATGCTGTGCTGAAAGAGAAAATGGAGAGTTTCTAATAACCAAATTATAAAATATATATATCTTGCTGGGGTAATAAAATGGAGGAGGAACATGAATATTTCACACCATGGTCGCCTCTGATGCAACTGTCAGCAGCACCTGCCAACAGACATGAGTGATGTGGCCATGGCTTGGGGATGGAATGTGAAAACTTGAAGAGGAGAGATGATGTGGGTGAAGAGAGCTGGAAGCAGAGTCGGGTAGACAAAAACAATACCTACCATCAGGATTCTGGGAGTCAGCATCCTTAGGGATGGTATACAGGTCATAGGTACTATTCTCTAAATTGCTGGCTCTCTAGAGGAAAAGGGGAAATTAAAATGTTAGTGAGAAGCGCCCAAGACACCAGTTTTCCAGTTTACTCTGACAGAGAAAACAGATCCAGTGCACAGACAGCAATCTGAAACCATACTTTTCTTCCTCTGCACCCAGAGGGCATTTGATTGTTTCTACATCTAAGAATTATAGGGCTCTTTGCCAAACAACTAGGCACTGATGTCACTTTATTTTCTTTTTCTTCCAAAGATGCAGATATTATTTGAATGAAAGTAAGAATTGCTCTCTAATCCACAAATTAACAGACTAAGACCCTGACATTCTGGTGCCCCACCCTGAGTACTCATCAACTGAGTATTCAACTGCTGGAAAGAAAAAAAAAAGACATCAAAGAAAAGACACTATAGGAATACAACTATTTATTGGAAAAAGAAGAAAAAGAAAAACAAATATGGGACTGCTAAGTATTAAAGAAGAACAGATTAGACAATATAGTTATATGAGGCAAGACATATAACTTCATTCCTTTTGACTTGGCCACCAGGGCACTAAAATTAGAATGTCATTTCCTTTTTTTTTTTTTTTTTTTTCAAATTCTGTTACAAAAAACAGAAACAGAGAGGACTCTTTGATGATTCTGAAGCCAAACCCACTGACAAGAACTCCCTCTCAAAATCATAGTTCTTCTATTTTCACTCAAAGGATGGGATCAAGGTAACCATTTTCTTTCCATAGGACACAGAGTCTAAACATTTTCTCAAATTATTTCTAGTGATCTGGGTCATTCACTCTGATGCTCCATTAAGTTCAGCTTCATGAAAGATAGGCAGTTCACAAATGCTCAATATGTTTATGACAATTGAAACCTACCTGATTTGAGTCTCTAAGTGATCACTGTGTCAGCTCTCACAAAATGACCATTAAATAGCTTTAAGAAGCCATTAAAGATTCCCTAAGGGCATAAGAAAGAAACCTATGTTCTCAGGACATCACTGACCTACCAGAAGAGAGGAAAAAAAAAAAAAAAAAAAAAAAAAAAAAAAAAAAAAAAAAAAAAAAAAAAAAAAAAAAAAAAAAAAAAAAAAAGAAAAAAAAAGAAAAGAAAAGAAAGAAACCTATGGAAAATAGGAAGAACCTAGGAGGACTCCACAGGTTACTTACGGTACAAAGCAGGACTGCATTTTCTGCTGGATTGTATGACATATTGAACACTGGAAACTTGGAACCACTAGAGATATACATAGATAAAGGAGAAAACAGGGGAGAGGCGTAAGAATAGAAGCAAGAAAGGAATCACCCCCACACCTCCTACTTGTCCAATCTTTGTATTACATACTCATCACTTTTATAATCAGGAATAAAAATGAATAAATACTGTATTCTCTTCCTTTCTTTAAGGCTTGGGAACTTCCCTAGCTCAGCTTTGAACAGTTTTAAAAAGTAAACCACAGAAGGCAGAATTAGCGCTCACTGTAGTGAGTGGGACTGGGTCTGCTTGGATACAAATTCCTACACATAATTACACTGGACACCACACAGTAACATAATGTGATTTGTCTCTGGCTGGTTTCTCCTGTCGCTTGGAGTGATCACATAAACCCATTTTTTCTTTTATTGTAGTGATGCTAGAGGGTGACTATCAAAACCTCATGCCAAAGTTTGCCACCATGAATGTTTCAGCATGCTGATGCAGCTGGCTTTTCAAAAGGACAGTTCCTTTTGCCAGGCATCCCAGAGGTTATCATATCTTCAGAATTAAGAGTTTGCAGGGACATATACTCTGGTTCAGAGCTGTGTGCTTTTTGCTGGAAAGCAATGGAGAGTTAAAGAAAAGAAATGCCAAATAAAGGCAAGATGTTCTGTTACCAGTGTGGGCCATTCTCTATCAAGAAACTTCCTCTGGTTTGCAAGAGACCTAGCAAATTGTGGCAGAATAACTTCCCATCCACAAGGTCACTAGCATTCTCAACAAGGGAACTATCATTCTACTCATGACCACTTCCTTGCCTACCTCACTCATTGGGTTTAAATTGAGCAGGCTCATCTAATAGGGATTTCATCTGTGACAGAATATGAGATAAAAAGTATCATTTATAAGAAGAGTCTTGCTTGTGGGAGTTGTATCAGGCTGACAGGTAAGAGGGTTTGGAGGAAAGAAACAAGTCTGATTTACCTCCGCAACTGCATCACAGCTACATCTTTGGAGCTGTTGAAATCCAGCTGACGTAAGAATCGGTCCTTGACATAGTGTAGCATATTGCCATGAACAGCATAGGCTGGCCGTTCCCGTTCCAGCTTAAACACAATCATACCACCATCATGGCCTAGGGGTCAGGGAGGAGAGAAGAAAGAATAAGCTGTAGGCAAGACAAAAACCTGGAAATTGGAGATACATCAGGATGAGGATTATATCTGTATGCTATTAATAAAAACAAAGACAAGAAACCTGAATGCACCCCTTATTTGCCTAAATTCTCACAATTCTTAGAATCTTTATTTAAATAATTCTCTGTGAATCCTTTCCTAATGTTAGTCACACTGCCCCACTTAGTGGCGCTATTCACACTGAGCTTTTCTGTGTTCCCTAATGCTTTGCACAAACCTCCATTATAGTACTTACCATCCTGCACTGTAACCATTTAGGTCTATCACCCACATTATAACATGAATTCCCTCAAAGCAGAAATTATAATTTCCGTCTTTCTCCAGTCTCTAGCATATAAAAAGAGTATAAACAGTATTTGCTGAAAAAAAGAATGTTAGTTTAAAAACCCTTCATGATTGTTTTTTTTAAATGTTTTGGTCTTTCCCTACTAGTATCATCATCCCTTAGAGAATCCTTTCCACTCTTCTCCTCCTCCTGTCTGCTCTCCAAATATAAACTGGATCATGTCACTTTCCTGCCCAAAACCTTCCAATGGCTTTCCATTTATTTAGAGTAAAATCTTAAATTCTAACCATGGCGTAGAAGACAATACACAATCTGGCTGATCTCACCTATTACTTAGTCCCCTACTCACTGTGTTCCAGCTGGCCTCTTTGATGTTCCTTAGCATGTGCTGGTGACATGCTAAGCACCTCTCACATCATAGTCCTTGCATTTGCTGTTCCCATTGCCTCACACCCTTTCACTTTTCTGAACACCCAACATAAAGCAGCAGTCCCCACACTCATCTATCTCTGTCTCCCTTACTCTTTTTTTTTTCATGAGGCATTTTATTTGTAAATATATGTATTACATCCCTAGAAAAAGAATCCCAGGATTTTCCCTCTTGTGTTTTTGTCTTGCTTCTTCATGGTCCGTGATGCCAGCTGAGGTTGTCAGTACGATGAAACCAAACTGGTGGGACGGAAGCAGATTATTCTGCCATTCTTCTAGATCTTTGAGTTGCACATCAAATCTGGGGCTGATCACTCCACACTTGTTTAGACTGCCTGTGAGGTTCACAACAATTTTCCCAGCTCTGTGATCACCCATGATTTCAAATCCGCCAATGTAACCACGCTTCATCATCACAGTGAGAAACCGGATGATGACTTTGGAGCATGGCCTAATAAGCACCTGGTGTTTGCCTCTCTTTTCGGCATTGTTGATGCTCTTGAGAGCATCAGCCAGGACATTCATGAGCACCATTGCGGTGGTGCGGAAAGATGGCAGACAGAGCTCCCTTACTCTTAATTTTTCTTTGAAGCATTTTTTATCACATATCATGTTATATGCATATAAAATGGAGGGAAAAAAAGGAGAAATGCTTCAATGGCTCTGAGAGTCCTTCTTCTTGTCATCCTACTATACATTTGCTAGAGACAAAGCTAATAGAGAATCACTTTCAAGTCTTACAAACTTTGAATTAAAGCAAATAAAAAAAGAGAGAAAATGGCCCTTACCCGCTGCAAAGAGGTTAAGGTTAGGATGAGCAGCTAGGACCCAGAAACGATCATGGTCTCTGCGGAAAGTCTGAACCCCAGTCCTAGAAAAGATACACAAAAAGAAAAATATTAATTTCCTAGGAATCTTCAGCCCATCCTACACAAGAATATTAAATGGTAAGCCAGCAAGCTGATTAAAATTTAAATCAGGGAGCAGAAACAGCATATCCTAAGGAACAGCAGTCATGATAAATTCTACCAAGGAACAAAAAGAAGAGACTTCAAAACTGACCATATTATTATGATATATCAATTTCCCCAGCATAATTTTATGGCTTTCATTCTGACAGAGTTGGGGAAAAGGGGAAGAAGAAAACGTGTTTAAATTTAGAGGCAAAAAATAGTACACACAGAGATTTCTATTTGATAGAAAATTTGTAAATGTTGACTGATCTCTAGGTCTCTTCAAATTTTCATAATGTATGATTTGATTTGTCTACAGGCTGAAGATGATGAGAGACATAAAGAAGTATTCCAATCTAATTTTAAAAGAGACAGTAAGAGAAAGTTCACACAACATTGATGACTACTGTACCGCTTAGACATATCCCAGACTCGAATACTCTTGTCCTCAGAATTGCTGAGGATCAACTCTTGGCGAGGGTGGAAGACGGCACAAGATACATTGTTGTAATGGCCCCGGCAGGTATCAACCTCCCATGCCTTTGATTCTGAAGGACAAAAAGAATTAGATCATCACAATTTCCTACTACTATAACTTTGGGATTTGGAGATACAACATCCTTTTAATCAAGAATTAAGTACTATTACAGAACGCTAAATTAGCAACTTCTTTCTAATATGGCAATCTTCTTCATTTCAGTCTCTTAATCTTTACACGTCTTGGTTCTTTCATTCTGACCTTCTTATCGATTATAACACCTCTTCACTTGGCCAGGTATTGTGGTTCATGCCTGTAATCCCAGTTCTTTGGGAGGCTAAGGTAGAGGGATCACTTGAGCCTAGAAATTCGCGATCAGCTTAGGCAACATGATAAAACCCCACCTCTACAAAAAATACAAGAATTAGCTGGGCATGGTAGCGCACGTTTGTAGTCCCAGCTACTCAGGAGGCTGAGGGGGAGGACTGCACCAGCCCAGAAGGTCAAGACTGCAGTGAGCCGTAATTGCACCACTGAACTCCAGGCTGGGCAACAGAGCAAGACCCTGCCTCAAAAAAATCAAACAACTCTTTTTCATCATTCTCCATTCCTTTATCCTGTTTTGTCTTGATAACAACTGTCCTAATTGCCCTTTTAATTTCTGTTTTTTCTGTTTTTCAGGGACCTGCCACTTCAGGAGTTGCCATTTTAGAACAAATATGAGCTCCTTAAGACAGGGGCCTTAACTGTTTTAGTCACCACTATATCTTCAGAGTCTTGAACAAAGTCCGGTTAAAAAGGAGGTACTCAATAAATATTTGTCAAATGAATGGATGAATTCTGTTCATACTCCTCAAAATAAGGGTACCACCACAAGAAAAAAGGGAAAGGAGGAATACTTTCAGTTCCAAAACAGCGGTATAGAAGCAAGCTGGCTTCACTCCCTTCCACAGAAAACCCAAAACAAATATACAGGGCTGAGATTTTTATAAGCAACAACCCAGAACTCAAATATGACAATGACACAGTTCCTGGGGCTACAGAGAGATGAAAAAACTCTGAGCAGCTGGTAACAGAATCGGACTTCCACATCTTTAATGCCTCTCCCCACAACTCATGGTTTCTACACTGGAAAAAGTGAGACCGAGGTGGTCAACTACCTTCCCCATCATCCTGGGTGCCCTGGCCGGAGACTTAATCTTGACTTAACCCATGGGAGGCATCACGACTACCTGAAAGGGGAAATATCCCTGAGGACAGGCAGAGAGAAGTAGGGAGGCAGGACTATCATACCCAGCCCTAGAAACTCTGCTTTGTTACTTAGCCAAAGGAGATGCCAAATCAGAGTGGCTGCTCAGCAGCATTCCACTGCAAGAAATATGTTCCACAGTTCCCCCGTATACAAACCTCTTGCCAGCTTTGATACACTGCTGGGATAATCCCTTTGGGACCTCCTCCATTCAGTACAGACAATGCCCTGGTCATTTACTAAAGCCAAGGTGAACCCGGTTTTAAGGTGTCACCTAAAGTCAAAAAGAAGGAAGTGACCTAGCAGTAAAGATTTGCTAAGCAAGTATATTCAATAAAAACCTGGCTGGGCATGGTGGCTCATGCCTGTAATCTCAGCACTTTGGGAGGCCGAGGCAGGTGGATCACCTGAGGTCAGGAGTTCGAGACAAGCCTGACCAACATGGAGAAACCCGTCTCTATTAAAACTACAAAAGTAGCTGGGTGTGGTGGCAAATGCCTATAATACTAGCTACTTGGGAGGCTGAGGCAGAACTGCTTGAACCTGGGAGGCAGAAGTTGCAGTGAGAGATCACACCATTGTACTCCAGCCTGGGCAACAAGAGCAAAACTCTGTCTCAAAAAAAAAAAGCAAATCAAACAGAGAAAACTGGAATAGGTAACTAATCTTTCAACGCAAAGACACAGGTGTATACCCAAAAGAAACAACAGCAAATAGGGAACCATAACCTCCCCATAAGGATAAAGCAAAAATACAATGACTGACCCTAAAGGGCCAGCAATTTGTGATCTCTTTGACCAATAACTCAAACTAGTAGTTTAGAGGAAACTCAGTGATCTTCAAGATATGGCTGAAAAGCAATTCAGAATACCAGAGAATTTTAACAAAGAGATTGAAACAATGAAAATAAATCAAACAGAAATCTTGAAACAGAAACACATTTGCTGAAATGAAGAGCTCATTAGAGGCTCTGAATAGCAGACTGGATATCAGGCAATGGAAAAAATCAGTGAGCTTGAAGACAGGCTATTTGAAAAATACAGTCAGGCTGGGCACAGTGGCTCACACCTGTAATCCCAGCACTTTGGGAAGCCGAGGCAGGCAGATCATGAGATCAGGAGTTCGAGACCAGCCTGGCCAACATGGTGAAACCCGATTTCTACTAAAAGTACCAAAATTAGCCAAGTGGGATGGCAGATGCCTATACCAGCTTGGCTAACAGAGCAAGATTCCGCCTCAAAAAAAAAAAAACACACTCAGAGTAGGGAAAGAAAAGGAAAAAAGACCTCCTACAAGATACAGAAAATTGCCTCAAAAGACCAAATTTAAGAATGACTGGTTTTCAAGAGGTAAGCAAGAGCAAAGCTAGAAAGCTTATTCAAATAAATAATCACAGAAAACTTTCCAAAACTTGATGAAGAAAGAAATATCCAGGTACAGGAAGGCCTGAGAACACCAAACAGATCCAACCCAAGTAAGACTACCCTAAGGTATACAAAAGTCAAACTATCAAAAGTCAAGGACAAAGAAAGGATCCTAAAATAAACAAGACAAAAGAAGCAGAGAACATACAAAAGAGCTCCAATTCGTCTGGCAATAGATATCTCAATGGAAACCATACAGGCCAAGAGAATGGAATGACATCTTCAAAGTGTTCAACCCCCCCCCCCCCGACATCTAAGAATACTGTACCCAGTAAGATTACTTTCCAAATATGAAGGAGAGACAGTCTTTCCCAGACAAACAAAAGGTGAGAGAATTTACCACCACCAGACCCATCTTTCAGTAAGTGCTAAAAGTAGTTCTTTGATCTGAAAGAAAAAAAACCTAATGTACAAAAAGAAAACTTTTCAAGATATAAAACCGAAGATGTAAAATTAACCTCATAAACAAACCCAGAATACTCTATTACTATAATGGTGTGCAGTCCACTTATAACTTATTATGAAGCCCAAAAGACAAATCTATCAAAAACAGTAATAGCAATAGCAGCCTGTTAAGAGATAGTCAAAAAGGCAGGGGCAGAAATGGAGTTAAAATGTGTAATTTTTAAGTGTATTTTTGCCTTTATTTTTGTTCTTGTGTTTGTGATCTAAGATAAGCTGTCATCTCTTTAAAATAACTTATTCTATCTATAAGATGTTTCTTGTGAATCTCACGGTAATCACAGCACTAAAACCTATAATATACTCAGTAAAAATAAAAAGCATCAAATTAAGACAGATCAGCAAAGAAAATCACTTAACCACAAAAGAAGACAGTAAGAAAGAGAGGAGTCTTCAAAAAAAAAAAAAAAAAGAAAAGAAACAAAAAACAAGCAAAAAACAGCAATAAGTCATTACTTATCAATAATATCACTGAATGTAAATGCTCTCAATTCTTCAATTAAAAGCCATAGGGCCAGGCACAGTGGTTCACACTTGTAATTCCAGCACTTTGGGAAGCCAAGGCACGCAGATAATGAGTTCAAGAGATTGAGATCATCCTGGCCAACATGGCGAAACCCCATCTCTACTAAAATAGAAAAATTGCAGAGCATGGTGGCTCACACCTGTAATCCCAGCATTTTGGGAGGCCAAGGCGGGTGGCATGATGTCAAGAGATTGAGACCATCCTGGCCAACATGGTGAAACCCCATCTCTACTAAAAATACAAAAAATTAGCTGGGCATGGTGGCACACACCTGTAGTCCCAGCTGCTCAGGAGGCTGAGGCAGAAGAATCACTTGCACCCAGGAGGCAGAGGTTGCAGTGAGCCAAGATCGAAAAGAAAAGAGAAAAGAAAAAAGAAAAAAAGGGAAAAGAAAAATGCATAGAGTGGCTAAATGGATAAGGAGAGAAGACCTAACTATATGCTGGCCTCAAGAAACCCATTTTACCTACACAGACACACACAGACTGAAAGTGAAGGGCTGGAAGACATTCTATGAAACTGGAAACCAAAAAAGAGCAGGGTTAGGTATACTTATATCAGATAAACCAGACTACCAAACATAAGATTAAAAAAGAGACAAAGAAGGTCACTATATAATGATGAAGGGGTCTATTCAGCAAGAGGAAATAACAATTATAAATATCTGTGTACCCAACACCAAATCTCCCACGTATACAAAGCAAATACAGATCCAAAAGGAGATACATAGACTGGAATATAGTAATAAGAGTTAATACCCCACTCTCAAAAAACAAACAGATCATCAAGAGAGAAAATCAACAAAGAAACAGTGGAGTTAAACCACACACTAGATCTATAGGCCTAATAGAAATTTACTGAACATTTCACCCAATGGCTATAGAATACGTATTCTTTTCATCAGCACATGAAACATTCTCCAGAATATGCTATACTTTAGGCCACAAAACAAGTTTGAAAAAATTGTAAAAAAATAGACATTATATTAAGTATCCTTTTTGAATACAACAGAATAAAACTAGAAATCAATAACAAGGCCGGGCGCAGTGGCTCAAGCCTGTAATCCCAGCACTTTGGGAGGCCGAGGCGAGTGGATCACGAGGTCAAGAGATCGAGACCATCCTGGTCAACATGGTGAAACCCCGTCTCTACTAAAAATACAAAAATTAGCTGGGCATGGTGGCACGTGCCTGTAGTCCCAGCTACTTGGGAGGCTGGGGCAGAAGAATTGCTTGAACCCGGGAGGCGGAGGTTGCGGTGAGCCGAGATCGCGCCATTGCACTCCAGCCTGGGTAACAAGAGCGAAACTTCGTCTCAAAAAAAAAAAATAAAATAAAAATCAATAACAAGAGGAATCTCAGAAAATATAAACACATATAAATTCAACAACAGGTTCCATGGCCGGGCGCGGTGACTCACACCTGTAATCCCAGCACTTTGGGAGGCCGAGGCGGGTGGATCACGAGGTCAAGAGATCGAGACCATCCTGGTCAACATGGTGAAACCCCGTCTCTACTAAAAATACAAAAATTAGCTGGGCATGGTGGCATGTGCCTGTAGTCCCAGCTACTCGGGAGGCTGAGGCAGGAGAATTGCTTGAACCCAGGAGGCGG
>PVKV010021750.1:12705-37002 GCA_004027835.1 Alouatta palliata | reverse complement strand
CCTGGAACCAACCCAAATGCCCATCGATGATAGACTGGACAGTAAAAATGTGGCACATATACACCATGGAATATTATGCAGCCATCAAAAACGATGAGTTTGCATCCTTTGTAGGGACATGGATGAACCTGGAAGCCATCATTCTCAGCAAACTGACACAGGAACAGAAAACCAAACACCGCATATTCTCACTCATAGATAGGTGTTGAACAATGAGAACACATGGACACAGGGAGGGGAGCATCTCACACTGGGGTCTGTCGGGGGGAAAAGGGGAGGGACAGCAGGGGGTGGGAAGTTGGGGAGGGATAGCATGGGGAGAAATAACAGATACAGGTGATGGGGAGGAAGGCAGCAAGTCACACTGCCATGTGTGTACCTATGCAACAATCTTGCATGTTCTTCACATGTACCCCCAAACCTAAAATGCAATAAAAAGTATATATATATTAAAAAAAAAGATATTCTTATAAAAATAAACACGTACCTCCAACTCACAAAAGAAATATAATTCACCAAAAATAATCTACAAGAAATATTCAAATAAATCAAAATGCAAGTAAATTATATCTTTTGCAAATTCATAAACTATATATAAATTAAAATTAAACACTAGCTACTATTAGCAATAGTTCATGATGAATTAGATAAACTACTATTGGGAGAGTTGTTACAAACTTTTTATAATGCAATTTGTCTATCTCTACATAAAGAACATTTTGTAACGTTCCTTTTGCCCCTCAAATAATATGTCTAGGAATTTATGATAAGTGGATTACAAAGAAGAATGCATAGATGTGTATATATGTTTGGTCATTAATTATTCAAACATACATCCCAAAGAGTGAATAATTATATGAATCGTAGTTTAGACACAGAAAGGGCTATTATGCAGACATTAAAGTTGTAGTTTTGTTAAGTAGCAAAATGAAAATTTTTCAGATTAAAATATATGATGATTTCATTTAATTTTCACAAGAGCATATTCTGTATTCCTGTTTTTTTAATGAAAAAGGTAATGTTTAGGTAAGACAAATAGTTTTCCCAAATCACACAAGCAAATTAGTATGAAGTCTAGATCAGACTGAATGTTAAATATATATTTATAAACATATTCCTCTATTTCTTATAACAATATTTTATTTAAAAAGAAAAATTAGAACTACTAGTATATAAAGAGTAGCCAGATGTAAGTACATGTATTCATTTATATGTGATAGTTATGTGTTTACACCGATATGTGTTTCCATTCTTTTACATCATTGATATGGGAATCACACTCAAAATATTATTGCATCCTTTCATAAGTACATTTGTGTATTATATATTGAAGGAATGGAGATTAGAATAAAGTTACAGTGATTATACATAGGTGATTTTCTTATTGTTGTTTTTTTAATCACCCTAAGCTAAAATTGTTAAATTGTTCAAAAGAATTACAACAAATGTAACACATTATTGTTCAATATACACAAATGAATTTTTCCAATCCTTTTTTTAATAAAGTCTTTCCAAAATACTGAGTGAGACTGTATACCCCACTACCACATTTTTTGTAGACATACCTGTATGTTATTACTTACAGCATATTTTAAAATGTGTTCAAATATCTATTCCTCCTCTAATTCTAGACTGCTTTAGAGTAGTTTCCATAATATTCTTCTTTTCCTTCACTTTAACTCCCTATTAGCACATAAGTAGTATTCAATAAATACCAAGTCAAGTATTAACTTTCCAAAGGGTCTTCAATTTGCGTACATATTTAGGTTCTATTATATGATGTTAGTAATATTTGAGAATTTTTACTTCTCAAATAAAAATAAAAATTATCAAAGTAATAATTTCATATTTATCTAATTAAAATATTACATTAAGTAAAATATTTCTTTGTTAATTTTCTATATAACTAACATTGTATATACTAAATACAAACTTTAATTTTACTATAAAAATAAATAAGTGAAGGTTCAGTTTGGCAACATATATACTAAAATGGGAATGATACAGAAAAGGTTAGCATGGCCCCTGTGCAAGGATGACATAAATATTTACAAAATGTTTCATATTTAAAAACAAATAAATGAGTTAATGAGTGCTCTATTAGTCCCTTATCATATCTTTAGTCATGATAGAATTGAACCATGAGTTTGGATAAGCTGAATCTCCAAGTTGGTGTTAAATGACCACAAGAGCAAAGATTTGAAAAAATTTTAAAAAGCTTTGTGGATTTTTATATATTTATAGGAGTATGCTCTAATTATGATAATAATAGCATTTATTCATTTTAAAATATGCAACACATTTTTCTTTCAACAGTGAAGGGAAATATAAATAAAATTTAGGCCTATCAGAGAATTGTATATATTTAAGAATTAAAACAGATGATTAACTATTATGATACAATATACAATGTAAGGTAAAGTAATGGATTATATTTGTTAAAATAATTGCATGCAGGTGCATGAAAATGTAAATGAAGTCCATCTATTTTGTGCATGATGAAATCAAATAAATTAAATCTTAGAAAATAATTGTTTTATTCAGTTCATATGAAACTTTATTATTTGTTAGAGCAAAACTTCCACATCTAAACATAAATCACTGTATATACAGATTTTATTTTTAAAGAGACATTTTATAATGCCGTTATTATGTAATACAGAAGACAGCATTCTCTGATCATATACAAACATATTCTAGTAGAAATAGAATGAAAGTAGATTTTTGTAAGATATTTTCTCTTCTTTTTGATGAGTTAAAACTATCATTAAAGATTCTGAATCACTGAAGGAGTTTGTATAAATTCATATACCAAGAGTTCTATCCTCTCACCAGGGATGTGTTAGAATGCAAGAATAAGATCAGGATAGAGTCATATATTTTATAAAACTGCCTTCAGCGATTCACTATGACCTTACAAATTCCCAGTTACAACTAATCAGATTACTGGAAAGCAGTATAGAGACTGTTCTTGAATAACACCAATAGGCGTTAGATTGTGTATGTGTGTGTTTTAAGTGTACAATGAATTGTTTTATATACATGTATTTGTAGTGTTGTGGAACAATAAACATAATCAAACATAGAATATTTCCATTACTCCTCCAAGAAACTCCATACACATTGCAAGTTGGGTGCCATTTTTCTCCTCAACCCCAAGCCTAGGCAACCACTAATCACATTTTTGTCTCTGTATATTTGTCAATTATGGACATTTTATATAAATGGAAACAGATACTATTTAGACTTTTGTGACTATTTTCTTTCATTTATTATGTTTTCAAAATGTACCCATGTTAATGACCAGTACTTCATTCCTTTTTTATTGTCATATAATATTAGATCATAGAAGTGACCTCATTTTATTAATTATTTAATGGATAATTGTATTGTTTCCATGTTTTCATTATTATGAATAATGCCATGAGGAACATTGTGTATACATTTTTGTCTGGATATATATTTTCATTTTTATTTGGTATATACAGATGAGTCGAATTGTCATGTAACATGGTAACTCTGTAATTAACCTTTCGAGAAATGCCTAGCTTTCTAAAGCAACTGCACACTTCACATTCCCACTAGCAGTGTAGGAGGGCTCCAATTTATTTGCACCCTCGTTAACACTTGTTATTATTATATCAGTGTTTTTTAATTATGGCCACCCTGGTGTGATGACTAATGATATTGAACATATTTTTATGTTTTTAATTAGCAATTTGCTTATCTTTTTTAGTGAAATATTTATTCAAATCCCATGTCCATTTTACTTTTTATGCACTTTATTACTGAAATGTATGAATATTTATATATTCTATATATGGGTCAATTTTCAGATACATGATTTGTAAATGTATTTGTTTGCTATCATTTAACCACAAAACATTTCAGTTTGGATGATCTATAATTTATCTACTTTTCTTTTGCTTTATGTGTTTTTGGTATAATATCAAAAAATGTGTTACCTAATCCAAGGTGACAAAGATTTTCTCATAGAATTTTTTCTAAAAGTTTTATAGTATTAACTGTTATGGTTTGGTTTATGATCCATTTTGAGTTAAATTTTTAGTGTGGTATGAGGAAGGAGTTCACACTTGCTTATTTATATATTTTTCACATGTATATTCAGTTGTCTCACCACTATTTGTTGAAGTGACTGCTCTTTCCCAATTGATCACTTAATAACTAATTGATCCTAAATGTAGAGGTTTATTTCTAGACATTGAATTCTATTCAATCATATATCTCTATGGCAGTACAAATTGTCTTGATTATGGAAGTTTTTTGGGGGGCTGGGATTGGTTTGTTTCTTTGCTTTTTGTTTTTTTCTCTTGGCTCAACCTCCTGAGTATCTGGGATTACAGGATCTTGCCACCACTCCTGGCTAATTTTTGTATTTTTAGTAGAGATGGGGATTCACCATGATGGCCAGGCTGGTCTTGATTTTTTGACCTCAAGTGATCTGCCTGCTTTGGCCTCCAGAGTATTGGAATTATAGGCATAAACCACCAACCCCAGCCTATGGTAGTTTTGTAGTAAATTTTGAAACTGGAAATTGTGAGCTTTCTAACTTCTATTTTTGAAGGTTTTTTTAAAGCTATTTTGAGTCTCTTAAATGTCCATATTAATTTTAGAATAGGATTGTCACCTTCTGGGACAAAAAAAAAAAAAAGAAAAAAACACCTCTCCAGCTATGATATGAATATGTACTATACAGAATCTGTGGATTAATGTGGAGAATATTGTCACTTTAAAAAATTGAATTTTCTGGAATAAGAACATGGGAAACCTTTCCACTTATTTGTCTTTAATTTCTTGAAGTAATATTTTATTGTTTTTAGAGTATGTGTTTTGCTCTATTAAGAAATTTATTCCAAAGTATTTTATTCATCTGGATACCTTTATAAATAAAATGTCATTAATTTTATTTTTGAATATTTTATTTTAATTTAACGCCCCTACTTTTGGATCACTGTCCCAACAGACTTTTGGTTTTGGGACCCAGAGTAGCAGATTCTCTGGTTTTGGATCAGGCACAGGAAGATTCAGCTTTGGATCAAATAACTCGTCTGTCCAGGGTTTTGGTGGCTGGCGAAGCTGAGGGGGTGTCAGCAGGCCTTTCAGTCCCTGGGACCAACTGCATCCTCAGCTTCTTCACCGAGAAATGCTGGAGCAGGCTGTTCAGATGGATGCTGCCATCAAAACATATACACCCAAAAAGAAACAACAGAAACCAAAACTCAAGAGATGCACGATCACTTGTTTTATATTTTGTGTTGGGTTTCCCATGCCATTATTAAACTGTTGGTCTCTTTCCAGAAAAAGAGAAAGAAATAAGTTATAGAAATAAGATATTTTGGTTTATTGATCTTGCATTCTAAAACTTTGCTGAAAATACCTATTGCCTAGTAAATTTCTTAGGATTTTCTATATTCAATATCTTGCTATCTGCAGATAGATATAATTTTACTTCAGCCTCTCCAGTCTATACATTTTATGTATTTTCTTGCCTAATTGCCCTGGCCAGACCCCTCAGTTCATATTGAGTGAAAATGGCAAGAGTGGATATGCTTGGTTTGTGCATGATACCAGAGTGAAAGCTTTTAGTTGTTCTATGATCTCATGAAGATAGAGTATAGAATGGTGGGTATTGGAGACTGTAAAGGTTAGCAGAGAGGAAAGTTCATACAGAGGTTGATTAATGGGTAGAAAAATACAGTTAGATATTGTGGATTTGATTTCAGGCAACTGCAATAAAGTAAATATTATAAGAGAGTCATACAAATTATTTGGTTTAATACTGTACATAAAAGTTATATACTATAGTTCATTAAATGTGTACTTGTACTATGTATATAAAATATATCTATCTTAATTTAAAAATACTTTATTGCTAAGATTTCCAATGATCATCTCAGCTGATGGAAAGTATTGCCTCGATGTTAATGGCTGCTGACTGGTAAAAGAGTGGTTGCTAAAGATGGGGTGGCTGTAGCAATTTTTAGGATAAGCCAAAAACGAAGTATGCTGAATTGATTGACTCTCCCTTTCATGAAAGATTTCTCCATAGCATGTGATGCCATTTGATAGCCTTTTACCCAGGGTAGAACTTCTTTCAAAACAGGGATCAGTTCTCTCAAGCCCTCCAACGGCTTTAACAAGTAAGTTTTTGTAGTATTCTAATTCTCTTGTAAGAAAACCTAGGCAAAACTATTCAGCACATAGGCATAGGCAAGGACTCCATGACTAAAACACCAAAAGCAATGGCAACAAAAGCCAAAATAGACAAATTGGATCTAATTAAACTCCAAAGCTTCTGCACAGCAAAAGAAACAATCATTAGAGTGAACCGGTAACCAACAAAATTGGAAAAAAATTTTTGCAATCTACCCATCTGACAAAGGACTTACATCCAAAATCTACAAAGAACTAAAACAGATTTACAAGAAAAAAACAAACAAACCCATTCAAAAGTGGGCAAAGGATATGAACAGACACTTTTCAAAGGACGACATATATGAGGCCAACAAACATATGAAAAAATGCTCACCATCACTGGTCATTAGAGAAATGCAAATCAAAACTACATTGAGATATCATCTCATACCAGTAAGGATGGCGATCATTAAAAAATCTGGAGACAACAGATGCTGGAGAGGATGTGGTGAAATAGGAACATTTTACACTGTTGGTGGGAGTGTAAATTAGTTCAACCATTGTGGAAGACAGTGTGGTGATTTCTCAAGGACCTAGAAATAGAAATTCCATTTGACCCAGTAATCCCATTACTGTGTATATACCCAAAGGATTATAAATCATTCTATTATAAGGACACGTGTACATGTATGTTCATTGCAGCACTGTCTGCGATAGCAAAGATTTGGAACTCATCCAAATGCCCATCAATGATAGACTGGACAGGGAAAATGTGGCATATATACACCATGGAATACTATGTAGCCATAAAAAATGATGAGTTGGTGTCCTTTGTAGGGTCATGGATGAACCTGGAAACCATCATTCTCAGCAAACTGACACAAGAACAGAAAATCAAACACTGCATGTTCTCACTCATAGGCAGGTGTTCAACAATGAGAACACATGGACACAGGGAGGGGAGCATCACACACTGAGGTCTGTTGGGGGAGACTAGAGGAGGGACAGCAGAGGGTAGGGAGTTGGGGAGGGATAACATGGGGAGAAATGCCAGATATAGGTGATGGGGGTGGAGGCAGCAAACCACATTGCCATGTATATACCTATGCAACAATACTGCATGTTCTTCACACGTACCCCAGAACCTAAAATGCAATTATATATATATATATATATATATATATATATATATATATATTTTTTTTTTTTTAATTAGGACACAGATTCTATTAGTCCATTTTGTGCTGCTCTAAATGAATACCTGAGAATGGGTAATTTAAAAAGTAAAGAGATTTATTTAGCTCACAATTTTGCAGGCTGTATGGCAAGCATGACATCAATATTTGCTTCTGGTCAAGACCTCAGGAAGTTTTTACTTACGGTGGATAGCAAAGGGCAGCAGGCCTGTCATATGGTGAAAAAGGCGACAAAAGAGAGGAAGGAGGTCCCAATCTCTTTAGTAACCAGATCCCACATGAACTCATTGTTTTGTGGAGGGCACAGACACTTATGACCAATTAACTCCCAATGAGCCCCACCTCCAGCACTGGTGATCACATTTCAACATGATATTTGAAAAGAGAAAACATCCAAACTATATCACACATAGACCTCTTTTGCTTTTGCTTCATCACCTGCAAAATAGAAATGATAGTGGGACTCACACTATAGGTGGTGTTTAGAATATTGATTGACCCCTAATAAGAATTTAATAAATGTTAGTGTTTATTGTTTACCTGAGTGCCCTTTGACATTACCTTTCTTCTTTTTATTCAATTCCACATTTCAAGAAAGAAGCACTAAGATGATATGTATCGTGCATCTCGCATGTGCCACACATTTTGTTTTGTTTTGTTTTGTTTTGTTTTGTTTTGTTTTGTTTTGTTTTAGGCGATGCAGCCCTGAACAAATAAACTAGGTGCCTGACTTAACTAGGTCCACATTTGTGGTGTGTGTATCTGTCTGTGTCTGTATTTTGTGACTACAGCTGAAACCAATATAAACTAAAAAAAAAAAAAAGTAAACAAAATAATTTCACATGCTAAGACAAGTAAGTTAAAATGAATTAACTGTAATCAGAGAGGGAGTTTTTGGTTTGCAATTCTAATTGAGTAGGGGGAAGGATGCCAACTTTTTGGAGGTACAGCTAAGCTGAGATGTATGAATAAATGAGGAGGTTTTTCAATCATTCAAAAATCAGAGAAAGAAGCAATTTCAAGGAGAAAGGACAACAAATTGAGATGAGGAATATCTTGAAATATTCAAGGAGCAGATGAATAATGAGTGCAGTTGAAACAAATGAGTTAGATGCATGTCTTCGGGGGAGAAGAAAGTGGGGACAGCATGGTTGACACAACTTTGAAGAATGAGACAAGGGTCAAAGCATATATGGCTATCGTTGTTGTTGTTATTTTTCTTAGGATCTCATTTTGTCACCCAGACTGGAGCACAATGGCATGATCATAGCTCTCTGCAGCCTTGACCTCCTGGGCTCAATCAGTCCTCCCACCTCAGCCTCCTAAGTAGCTGTGACTACAGGTATGTGCCATCATGCCCTGCTAATTTTTTTTTTTTTTTTTTTTTTGCCATATTGTCAAGGCTGGTCTCAAACTTCTGTGCTCAAGACATCCACCCACCTGGGCCTCCTAAAGTCTTGGGAATACAGGTGTGAGCTACCATGCCTAACCTCATATAAGGTCTTGATTACTGTGAAAGGAATTTCAGTTTTATTCTACGATACAGGGAAAGGCATTTTTAAGAGAGTACCTGATTTGTAAAAGAGTAACTGTCAATGTTGGGTAGAAAAGTGCAAGAATGCTTAAGTAGAGAGTAGAAAGGGTACCAAGGATAAGATAATAACTCCAATGATTGATATAGAGCCTTAATCAGGGTATGATGGAAGGGAGTAGAGATGAGCCACAATATTGTCATGTCTTAAAGATTGGAGGCTACTTGAGAATTCTGGTATGCTGACAGAAATAATCAGAGACAAATAAAAATGATGATGCAGAAGAGAGACATTTAACCAAAGGAATCAGTCCTTCCAATTAACATCGTTTATGACCACAACACATCCACTACTTTCCTAGGACAAAAGTGTGGTTAGTATAACTTTCACAAAAGCACAGAGATGGGCTCAGAATATAAATGAGAAGCACCCAGGGTGTAGAAAATGACTGTGAGGCTCAAGGATAGCAGAAGAAGAAGAGAAAATGAAATAAAATAGTATCAAAAATATGACAAAAGCCTCATCTTCTCTGCACATTCTACCTTGTAATTATTGCCACTGTATCTGCCCACTTTAACTGACCCACATAAACAAATGGACTGGTATAAAATTACTCCGAGGAGAAAATTTCATCCCATTTGACCTATAGGCAAGAAACTTCTGACTACCTCCACTAACCTCTGACTATCAGCTCAGCTCTGTGGAGCAGACCTTCATGCCTCTCTTTCCTCTACTCCCTTGAAGAAATAAACTGAGATTTCTTTCTCCATTATATACATTTAGTAGGAATTCCTTAGGTCAATATTGCTTGACCAAATGAGAATAAACACTTGAAGACTGAGTTAAACAAAAGGAGATTCCCAATTTCTTATTGTTTCATAACTATTAAATAAAGTAAGAATCAGACCTGCACTAAAACAATTTTCAGTGCAAGGCACAGCAAACTGAAACATGGTTGATGCCCAAGGGACAGAAATGGCCTCTGTTGACCCTGCTGATTTGAAGACCACTTGGGTGGAAGAGGGTGGATGACACAGACTTGACTAAAAGCACCTTCCAAATTGGCCTGTGCTCATATAGTACAAAGATCAGCTTTCTAAGGAGCATAGATTGGGTCCTGTAGCACAAGATATTACCTTCCAGTCACATATTCATAATAAATTATTTTAAGTGTGTGACATTCTAGAATAAAGAAAATTTGCCTACAATAGCATTGGAACACTCATATATTGCCTTCACTGTTCCCATAGTCACATTACTTTATTTCCTGATGTGTGAGGCACATCACACAGGAGTAATTAACTATCAGTTCTTATCTTTTCCAGATTATTGGTGTTATTTGATACATTTTGGTATTTCCTCCCTGAAACATTTTCTTTACTTAAAGATCAGGACATTAGTGTCTCTTGTTCTTTGAGGGGTAGAGGCAATTACGTCACTACTAGTGATTTGCCCTCCAGTGTCCTCTGACTATAAACTATTTTATGTGTCTAATTCAATAAAACTGTCATTGGTCCTCTGATAAATGATTACATTGTAAAAGGAATTATTCGTATACATTTTCCAAACTAGAAGTTAATGTGGGCATCTATGACTACATTAAGGAGGTTCATGTGTCGTGGAAATAATTCAGAATAGAGAAATGACTGAAAGTGAGTGGACTCATTGCCTAGAAATCAAGTATGTCCCTTCTGTCTCTCACCTTGTCCTGTGCTTCTTTGATTGCCTCAAGGAGGGAAGGTGCTGAAGTTATCATTTGACAGCCATCAAAGAAATAATGTAATTGTTGTGGACATGGTTTATGTTCTTAAAAGCAAACCCCAAACTCTGTTTCCTAGCAATCTTCCACAGAGAATAGTCAAAAGCCATGCACCCACTTCAGGAATAACAGCAGAGGTCTACTGAGCCCAGTTTACTAATATGCAATAATGTTTTAATCTACATATAAGTGATATAGTGTTGTTTGTCCAATTTTGTTTTGAAATTGGGACTAGATCAGGAAATTTGAAGTTTTTCATAATTCCCTATGCTTTGAGAATATTTAAATAACAGAAATTCTCATTTTCTTGGTGTTTTATAAATTGATCAATAATACCATATAGGCTTAGTGTCGCTGGAGAGGTAAATATTTGACTATCTTTTTTATGTCCCTCCCTATGGCTAATGGCCTATCAGGATTTTAATCTTTCCTTGTCTATTTTCATCATATAAATTTTATTGAGAGATTATCCATCTCAACTGGACTTTAAAAAATTGAAAATATTTGAAATGGCACATTAAACTCTCTAGCATGTGTCAATTTGTTTTGAAGTTGAATTGATATGTTTTAATATTTAAATGATTATTATTTATCTCTTTCATTTTAAATTTAACAGTCATAGTAAGGCCACTATTTAATGTTGATAATTCATTTTAAAGAACAATTCTTAACTTCATTATTTATTTTTCATCTTTTAATCCTATTCTTTTGTTCTTTTTTCAGTATGTTCTTCTTACTTTATTTTAATTTGTTTCCCCTTGACTTAAATACTTGCATCATTTGTCTTATGTATACAAACTCTGAATTAGTTACTTGCAAGCTATTCGTACTCTCTTTTCCCTTGCCTTCCTCTGCTTTAGTTGTTATAAAGTACTCAACTTTAACTGCCTTGTACCTAGAGATAGCTCTGGCCAGTGGAGACCGTGTATTTTCAGCACCTTGCTCATGACCTTCTCCATTCTTCCCATCAGAGACACAAATCTTATTTTTGGAGGTATCACACATACGGATCTTGACAATACTGAGGATAGCAAAGGGGATAAACAAGGAAAGCTTAAGTATATTGATGACAACACTGAGCAATAACAAAAGCACTGGGTGGCTCGATCATGACAACGTATTAGCTTAGATCACAAACCTCTTACTTATTCAAGACAATATTTGTTGGGTTTTCTTTAGCTTTCTATTGAACACACTATGACTAATAATTTATATTGTTGCATTTTCTAACAAATGTATAAAGCCTATATAATTACCATTGGACAGATACGTGTGTTTTATACTGGTTAATCTAAGTAGTCTAGAATGGTCTATATATTGTTTTGTTATCTCTTTTTACCCTTGAAGTTATTATGAGTGTGTCCTTTTGTTTGTTTATTCACGTATTTTTAATTTCCAGATAGACTTTGTATTTTGCATATGTTGTTCTGTTTTAGAATATAAAATGCTATTGTCTTCACTTCCTTTCTGCCAATTCTCTCAAGTCCACATCATTAGTAACCAGTGCTTCCTTACTATTTCTTAGAACTACTCTTGTACACATTACCAATATGATAAAATCAGTAAGTAACTATCAGCTCTTATCTTTTCCAGATTATTGGTGTTATTTGATACATTTTTGTATTTCCTCCCTGAAACATTTTCTTTACTTAAAGATCAGGACATTAGTGTCTCTTGTTCTTTGAGGGGTAGAGGCAGTTACATGACTCTCTTTTTTTGTCTCTTTTGCTGGTTTCTTCTCATCTACTTAATCATTAAATGTTACAGTAACCGGGAGTTTAGTTTTTAGATATGTCTTTATTTATACCTATTGTGTAGGTCCCATAATCAAATCACATGACTTTAAACATCATATATATATATATACATACATATATGTGTATACGTATACACATATATATGTGTGTATATATATGTGTATACGTATACACATATATGTGTGTGTATATATGTATATACGTATACACACATATATGTGTGTATATATATGTATATATGTATACACATATATATGTGTGTGTGTATATATATGTATATACGTATACACATATATGTGTGTATATATATGTATATACGTATACACATATATGTGTGTATATATGTATATACATATACATATATATATATATACTCATAACTCACACATTTATATCTCTAGATTTTACTTTGCTTTTGACATCAGATTTTTATATCTAACTGCTTACGTGATATCACTACTTGGATATCTAACAGATATCTCAAGCTTTATATGTCAAAATATACTCATGATTTCCTCCCCTAAAATATGTCACTCATAGTTTTCCCTGTTTCCATGACAATTTGTTCTCCTAACTGTCAAAAAAACCTGGGATAATTTTTAAGTTTTCTTATTTTCACACAACTATCAGCAAATCTTGTCAGTTTACTTATATATCAGCAAAGTAAGTTTATTTTATTGCTATTGGGTGACCTACCATAAATACATAATCTACCATAAATTTTTATTACTCCAAAAATACATAGGAATTTATAATTTAATCATAATTAAATTATGAATATGAATTTATGAAATGAATAATTCATACATATGAATGAATTGATAATTCATATATTTTGAGGATAATAAAAATTGTAATTCCTTTTTTTGTATATTGGGAAAGAATGTTCACATATTTCTTATATAAAGCTCTATAAACGTCCCATTAAATTAGTTTCGATTTTTTAGTTATAGCTAAGGGCAAAGAAGGTTCAAGGTTAGACCTATTAATGATAGAAGGTAGGTTGTGAAAGTCTGAGGAAGGAACATTCTAGGCAAAGAGAAAGCAAGTGTAAAGTTTCCTTACCTAAAGCCTTTTGTATATCAAAAAATGGAACTTGAAAAATATTATTGCTGGGTATAGAATTTTAGATTAACAACTTCTTGTTTTGTTTTATGTTGATTGTTTTTGTGAATACTTTAAAGATTTTATTGCACAGCTTTCTGGCTTGTATTGCTTTCAGTAAGATTTTTGAAATCATTCTTACCTCTGATACTCTGTATGTATCTTATTTCTTTGGATGGTTTAATAACTGTATTTTTATCACTAATTTTAAGGAATTTAATTACAGTATGCCTTGATGTAGTTTTTTCATGTCTTCCATTTTAAGTTCATTGAACCTTTTAGATCTGTGGGTTTATCACTTGCATTAAAAGATTGAAAATTTTTTTTTCTGTCTTACCCTCTCTCCTCTATTATGGGCCTCGAATTACTTACATAGCTAGTTAGTTTTACTCTACAAAACAATGATGCTCTGTTCATTTTTTTCTTTACTCTTCTGTCCATATTTCGTTTTGGACCATTCTTATTACTGTGTATTCAAGCTCATTAATCTTTCTTCTGTAGTGTACAATTTATTATTAATCCGATCCAATGCATTTTTCATTTCAGATGTTATAACTTACATCTCTAGTAGTTTGATGTAGTCCTTTTTTTTATATTTTCTGTATCTCTCACCATACATATGCTTTCCTCTAATTTATGGAACAATATGTAGTATACTTGCAGTAGATGTTTTATTATCTTTGTCTACTAATTTTATTACCTGAGTTATTTGGGGGTCATCAGTTTTATTGATTTATTTTACTTTTACTTAAGTTTCATATTTTTCTAGTTCTTTCTATGCTTGGCAATTATTGATTGGTTGCTGTATTGGTTTCCAATAGTGGTTGTAACAAAGTTCTATGAACTGACTAGCTTAAAACAACAGAAATTTATTCTGCATGTAAGAAAAATCCCCATGTAAGGTCTTCTTTATTTCCTTCTGTAACAGTAAGTCTGAAGATGTAGCTGTCCTATCTTCCACTGGGTGGTTCTGATACACGTGCACACGGTGGCTCAAAGGACCTAGGTAACAGAAAGCTTCAATATCAGTTCAATCCCCAGCTTAAGCTGGATTTCAGGGCCCAGGTTTCTAAAATTCTCTTAACCCTCCCATCATGGACACAGAATGGCTACTGAAAATCAGCCCTCAGATCATTATTCCAAAGTGAAAGACGGATATTGAGTGGGACTATCAAGCGCCAGCCCATTTCTGTTTACATCTCATTGGTGAGAATCTTGTCATGAGAGCCCTAGCTGCAAAAGAATCTGAGAGAAAACTTAGCTTTCCAGCCTCTATAATAGAAGGAAATAATCAAAAGGAAGTTGCAAATGCATGTTGAGTCACTTCTCTTATAGAGGTTTAATTTCAGACCTCATTATCGGCTTATTTACTCCACCCCCATCTTTTTAGTAGCTGCAAACCTACAAGAAGGAAGTTGTGGGAAAAAAATGTGCTTAGCTGAAAACATAGGCCATTTTGCTTTTTTTTTCTTTTTAATAAAAAAAGATGGATGATGATGCCAAAATTCATATTCCCTACTTTTTGAACTAGAATGTCGTTGCGGTTACCTATCCGTGTCTCAACATTTTCTATCAGGATGTGAGAGGCAGATAATATCTTCCTTTAGGTCATAGGTCTTCAAATCAGAAGTAGCCCAGAAGTTGTGTACTCAAAGAATTGCCTTCTCTATGCCAGCAGATACTTTAGATGACATTTCCACTGGATCTTGGGAGTGGGTGAGTGAGTTTTGCAAATAGGAAAAAAGTGAATCACTGTGGACAGAGGGTAGAGTATGACAGGCAGTATTTCCTAAAGAGGTCCACTTCAATATTTCTCATCCCTTAAACTCTTTTGCAGCATAACTTACCAAATCACTTTCAAAAAGCAAACTCTGTGATACACCCCCTTGAAACTGGGCAGGCCTTGAGATTACTTTGACCAATAGAACATAGCACATATTATAATCTGTAGAGTAAGTTATAGTCCTGTTATGAGTTCAGTTGTGTCTCCCAAAGTAGTATGCTAAAGCCTTAGTCCCTATGTGACCTTATTTGGAAATTAGGTCTTGGTAGATATAATCAGGTTAAAATAGGATAATTTGGGTGAGCCCTACTCCAGTATGACTGGTGTCCTTACAAAAAGAGAAAATAAAGACATAGAGACGCATACATAATAGAGAGTGAAGATTGTGTGATGACAAAGGATGGGAGTGATGAGTCTACAAATGCCTGTGGCCTACCAGAAGCTGGGAGAGTGGCATGGAACAGCACGTCACAGGGAGCACTGTTATCAATACCTTGATTTTATACTTCTGGCCTCAGAACTTGGAGATAATAAATTATGTCACTTTAAGCCACCTAGTGTCTCATAGGCCCATTTTATAGCAGCTGTGGGAAACTAACACTTGGCAGCTTCTGTGTTCCACCTCTTGGTGTACTCATTTTGAGGATCCTAACTCAGAGCCATACCACTTGTCTTGAGAAATTTAAGCCATATGGAGAGGCCACATGTAGGCATTGTTAATAAATGGTTGATTAAAAGCCCAGTCAACATGTTTCTGACAAGGCATCAATTTTCAGCCATTTGTATGAGTCTTCTTGGATATCCAAAGCAGTTGAGCCTCTAGATAACCACATTCATCATCTGACTGCATCTGCATGACAAATTCCAAGTGAGAACTGCCCAACTAAGCCCAGTCAGTCTATAGATCCCTGTGAGATCATAAGAAACTGGTATTTAAGCCACTAAGTCTTGGGGTACTTTATTATAAACCAACAAATAATGAGAATCCTAAGCTTGGCATTAAAACTCCAAAATCTTCCCAACTCTAGCTTTAAATTAAAAGTTGATTGTTTAAATATCTGGGTATAACTTTTAATTAAGTGAGGCAATTTTCTTTAGAGTCCATTGGTATAATGAGAAAGAATGTCTCCTAATTTTTAACCAGAAATAATTAAGCCAGGATGTTCAACCATTTGAATTTGAGATGTTGTTTTGAATACTGAAGGTTGAAGAGACGCCAGATCAAATTGATTAAATACTTGCAAAATAAGGCAGTAATACTTACAACTCATTACTTCAATATAAAATATATTAAAATTTTTATTAAAAGCATCTAGCATTATTACACTTGTCACTTGGCTGACCATCAGCATGCCACTAAGTAAAACAGTTCATTTCCATGATCAGACCCACAGCATACACTTCTTTTTTGTTTAATAAACAGGTTTTCTCTTCTTACAAGGTTCTTGTTCAGCTGTGCCAGCGAATTGCAGCATATATCACCCTTACCTGCCAGGTTTTCTCAGTTTAGTCTTCCTCTGAACTAAAATTACCATTATCATTTATATTTATCAGTATTTACTTATATACCTGTGATGAGTTCTTAGTCCACCAAAAATACCAGGGCAAGGTAAATCACTGTCTCTTAGGGGAAAACAAATTTGTCACTAAATACTGGTTTTCAAAATTACAAATCAGAAAGATTCATGAGTAATGTAATTTATTCCGAATCAAGAGATAACCTATACTAAAAGTTTATTTCTCATTACTGTTTTTCATACTCTTTTCATTTTAGACACATGGAAAGAATTGATCTCCACACCTTACACACCTTATGATTTTTCAAAGTAATACTAAAAGTTTTATGTAGTGATTAACATATCACATGAAAATTGTAGGCTTTTTATATGTATAATTTTATATATTAAAAATGTATATAAATGTCCCTCCAAAGATGTCTGTATTTATCCTAATGCTTCTGAATTATTTTCTCTGCCTTCCAGTATCTGATTACCCAGATCATACACATCTCACCAAATTCTTAGGCTACAATTTCAAGGAAGCCTTTTTTCCTTCACTCCACTGAAATGAATCTTACCATCTATTGAACATCATTTGTTGTTTATCTCCTCCTATTTTGTGGCTTTCCTGAGTTTATCATGAATTTTAATTATTTATTCACAGTACTAAATTCAAAGGTTATAAGTTTTATATATTTTGGGTCTTAAGGGTCTAGTCAACTTTAATGTTTCTAAAAGTCCTCCCTTGGTATCTATGGGGAATTTGTTCCAGGAATCCCAAGAACACGAAAATTTTTGGAAGCTCAGTTTCCTTATATTAATTGGCATAATATTTGCATGTAACCTAAGCACATTTTCCCATATATGTTAAATCATCTTTAGATTACTTATAATAACTAATTTAATGTAAATTCTGTGCAAATAGTATACCCTATTTTAAAACATATTGTTTTTAATTTTTGTATTTTTATTTTTATTTATTTATTTTTTAATATTATTTATCTGCAGCTGGTTGAATTCCTAGATGTGAAACTCACAGATATGGAGGACCAATCTATATTCAGTTTTTGTAATTAAGTGGCTAGCTGACTGATGAGTAGGCAGGTTGTGAGGAATAACTTTCCCTGTGAACATCATTAAGTCAATAAGCTAGCAACAGCAAAAACATTGAAAAGTCAACCCAAGTGTTCCTAGGAATATATATTAGCAGATAAAAAAAGTTAAGCAGTGATTAATAGAAAAACACTTTTTATAATATTCTAAAACTGGAAAACCTTCAAATGTTTATCATTGGAGGAAAAACAATAGAAGAATCTGCAACAACTAAAGAATAAACTACTGACGCATACAATCACTTGGATGATTCTCAAATCATTTTTAATAAAAAAGCCAATGCCCAGCAAAGTACATATTGTATGATGATATTTTTATACAGTTCAAAAATAGGCAAAAAAATCTGTTTACAGAAAATCGGACACTGTCCCTGGGCATGGTGAATTTAATGGAGTGATATTAAGACTTTCAAGGATAAGCTGACATATCCACAGTCACAGTGGAAAACATACATTGGCAGAGAAAAAAAGAAGATTTATAAATTAAATTGTGTATAGAAGATTTATAAATTAAAAAGCACATGTGATCTAACTGATGTATATAGAAAGTTGAATGATGATTACCACATGCTGGGAAGGACAATAAAGTGGTCAGGGGTGGGGAAGTAGGGATGGTTAATGGATACAAAACTATAGATAGAATGAATAAGATTCGGTACTTAATAGCACAACAGGGTCACTTCTGTCAACAGTATTTTATTGTACATTTAAAAATAACTAAGAGTATACATGTATTGTTTGTAACACAAAGGATAAATGCTTGATGTGCTAAATATCCCGTTTACCTTGATGTGATTATTATGCACCAGATACCTATATCAAAATGTCTCATGTACCCCATACATATACCTACATAAATTACAAATAAAATAATAAATAATAATAAAATAAGCAAAATACAAATAATATAAAAGTAATGTCACTATTTTATGTAAATTTCTGTATACTCACAAAAATTATCAAAAAAACAATAATCCCCCAAAGCAACAAATATATAACTATCATTCTTTTGATGCTCATATGAAATATTTTAAAAACTGACTTCATAAATTCCATGTAAGAAATCTCAAAATGTTTAGATTAGCTGTGTTATCATATATTTAGCATGAAACAATATTATACAGAAGAAATTTGCTAAATGCACTGTAAATAATTAGAGCCAATAATTAGAAGTTTCATATGTTCGTGTGTGTGTGTAGACATATAAATTGATTGACAGATTTACTTGGAAAGATCACACCCTTATATGAAAGTTACAAAACATTTATGAATATGTGATAAGAAAAAATCTATTTATCAAAGTATCAGGGATTTAGAACACTAGAAATTAAAGAAAAAAACCCAGAATAACTGGAGATAACATATCTCACCAAAAGCAAATAGCTACTCCGTTCCAGAAGATTCTCATCGTGTGTGTATGTGGTCCCCATGCTGACAAAGTTTTTAATTTTACTTTTTTAGATTATCCAGGGAAAATAACTTTATTTAAAATCTTCCAATTGATAAATGTTGGAAATCAACTTTTAAAAAATATACTACATGAGACAAGATAAAAAATATGGGCCCGGCGCTAGGGGGTCATGCCTGTAACCCCAGCACTTTGGGAGGCCGAGGCAGGTGGATCACGAGGGCAAGAGATCGAGACCATCCTGGCCAACATGATGAAACTCCATCTCTACTAAAATACAAAAAACTAGCCGGGCATGGTGGTACACTCCTGTAGTCCCAGCTACTCAGGAGGCTGAGACAGGAGAATCTCTTGAACCCGGGAGGTGGAGGTTGCCATGAGCTGAGATCAAGCCACTGCACTCCAGTCTGGGTGACAGAGCAAGACGAAAGAAAGAGAGAGAGAGATGGAGAGAGAGAAAGTGAAAGAAAGAAAAAGAAAAGAAAAGAAAAGAAAAAGTGAGTCTGCAAACACAATGCTCCTAAGCAGTGATCTTCAAAGTTAAGGCCCTGGTGTAGTCACATCCGCATCGGTATCACCAGGGAACTTGTGAGGAATGCAGATGCTCAGCCTCTGTCACTACTCCTGCAAATGCAAATTCTGTGGGTAGAGCCTTGGAATCTCTTTGACAAGCTCATTCTTAGACACTGTCAAGTTTAAGAAACACCGCAAAAGCCTAGAGGGGTTTGACTATAACTTCCCATCTTCCCAATCCAGTTTGTTTGTTTGTTTGTTTTGAGACAGAGTTTTGCTCTTGTTGCCCAGGCTGGAGGCAATGGTGCAATCTTGGCTCACTGCAACCTCCACCTCCCGGGTTCAAGCAATTCTCTTGCCTCAGCCTCCCAAGTATCTGGGATTACAGATTACAGGCACCCAACACCATGCCTGGCTAATTTTTGTATTTTTGGTAGAGATAGGGTTTCACCACGTTGGACAGGCTGGTCTCAAACTCCTGACCTCAGGTGATCCACCCACCTCAGCCTCCCAAAGTGCTGGGATTACAGGCATGAACCATCATGCCTGGCCTGTTTCTTATTATCTTATTGATCCCAGACAATGGTTCTCTTTTTTTACATAGCATCAGATTTGACATCAGTCAGAAAGACATAGAATTTGTCAGATCATTGAAAGGAAATGCTTGATCATTTAAGAAAAAAGATATAGTGGAGGATAAAGAATTTTAAAAACATAAAAAATAAAAAGATTAAAAGAAAAAGCATTATTATGTGGGCTTTATCTTTTGAAAAGAAAGCAGTACATGGAATCACCCCTACCAAGGGATAAAAGAAGTTCAGGAGATTGAAGTGATAAAGGATGTTCTTATTTAGATAGAAAAAAAAATATGAAATAGAAGAAAAAAACAGGAAGATAGGGAGATATCCTGGTGAGGAGGTACCCATGGTAAACTAGTGCAGTTCACTCTAAAACTGTAAATGCTCTGGTTGAGTTATATGGTAATACATCTTTCTAAAAGCAAAAACTTTGTTTTTCATCATGGCCACCTGCTATGTTGATTTGTTTTCTAAAGAAAGCCTAAGCCCTAACAAGGCAACAAAGAGCCATATAAACTTAATAAAAACCAGACAACTTGATTTTCTACCAGAAGGCATTATAGTGAATAATTAAATATAGTTCGATTACTTGCTGAGTTGTTAGCATGATGGTGCCTTAGGGAAGCAAACTATGTTTCATAGTGTGTTGTATATGTTTGCATTCACAAATAGCCAGTGGGATGTTATTAATCAAACATAAAATTTCAATTTCTTGTGTGGGGCAAATCTTCCAAGACTGAGGCACAATAACCATAGCTAAAGTGCAGGACAGTAAATAATAAACACATCTCTTATACTCCTTTGGTAAGATCTAGAATTAAATATAGACAAAAATAAAATCATTTGACTTTTTAAATATATTTCCCATCTGATGAATTGAAGTTTGAAATTCATCAATGAAACTTCATTTTCAAGCTATAGTCTGCTCCTCTTCAGTGGTCTCATTTTAAGTAATTGAATGGAATGACTAATTTATAAATGAGCTCAAACTCACAATCAACTGAAGACAGTGTTTGTGAAAGCAGCTGGAATCAAATATGTTCTAAATGAGTCTCAATTTGTGATTGAGTAGATGACTGAGTTTAAAGGCATTGCTAGTGATTGTTGTGAGGAGCAATCCAGAATAACATCTCAGAGCAAGTGGTTACTTGAGACTAACAGGTTTGGATTGTCTGGAAGAGAAGAAGTTGTGAGAAATATGCAGACAGCCAGGAATACCACATGGTGGAACATGCCAGCAGGCACACTGAAGCAGTGATGCAACCTGATTTGGAAGCCAGGCAGAGCTTCTGTCAGAATAAGGAGGGTTTGCTTCTGTGGCAGTACTGTGTGGCTTACATCACAGCTGGAAACTGATGAACATGAGACACCAAACAATTTAAGTCGTATTGTTTTTCTTTATCTTATGTGGTAGTCTGCAAAGACTTAGTAGGCAAAATAAAGTGGTCAATTTTAAATGCCTGAGTTTGGGAGCAGGTTATGGCAGGAGGTCAAAATGTTCTGGCAGTATTGCACAGGCCAATAAATCAGCAGAGACAAATTTGGATGATAAGCATTAAAAAAAAACTATAGCTAAGAACTATAGCTAAATGAGAATGAATTTATAGTTAAGGCAAAAAGAAAGAGATAGCATTGTATTTACTCATGAAAGGAGAGTCTAGGTATGCTAGCAACTTCTATTTCTTTAATTTTTGATTTGTTTAGAATCTCAAAATATCTCACGCTGTCATTGTAAATAATTTGTCATTGTATAATAGTTGCATTTTCTAGAACAATACTGATTCTATGTGCTCTATTCACACTTGAATAATTTCAATCTTGTGCCAATGCCAATAGGCTAAATATGGACAGTTCTTTTCAATAAATGAGAAAAATATCCCTCATGTGATCAGTCATGGAATGGAAAACCATTTGTAAGAGTAGATAATCATCACACCTGAATTCAAATGAAAGTTCACATCATCTTTCTTGTTTGTTCTTTCTTCCCTTGAAAACAAGTCATCGTTTTATTTTTAAGGTGTTCTGTGAACACAAAAATCTGACCAATAATTTATGTTACATTTTCTCTTCTTATGATATTATGTGTTTGACTAAAATGTGGAGAAATTATTTGAGGAATGTTTTAAATTACAAATGCTCAAAAGCAGGTTTTTGAAAACACGAAGTTGATGAGTGTGGTTCATTGTTCTTTTTTTCTAAAAGTTTCTCTGACAAAATAAAAGGATTACTTGATTAAACTTTCAATTTTTGTATTTTTATTGGTTTTTCTTCTAAGGATAACAATACAAGAGATTTCCTAGGCAGCACAAATGTGTTCTTCAGAGGAGAGAAAATGATGATGACACTATCTCAGTGTGATAGGGGCTGGTACTCTGCCATGAGTCCTACTCATTTAGACACATCTACAATCAGTAGTAGTGAGCACTTGGCTATTACTCTGCTTCAAAGTAAATGTAACATCTTTTATTCTTTCAAGTTGAAACAATCCCATTTGTCATTAAGTGAAACACTGTACTGTAAGGATAGTTTTAGTTTTAGGCTTTTCTCACTTTTTAACCTCCCAGCTGGTAACATGCCCATTTATCATTAGGAAGAACATTGTACTAAGGATGGCCTAAACTTAAAAGCTTTTTGTTCCTGGAGGAGCAGAGCCTCAAAATTTAATCATAGAGATATGGAAGTTTGAAACAAAATTATTATTTAAGAATTTGTCTCCACTTAACAGGAGAACAAAATTGCATCTTAAAACATTTCTACCCATTTCTTTTACTAATAGCTGAATAAGCCGGTGTCCATGCTGCTTGCTGAAGCACTTTAATTATGGCGTAATGTACCTACAGTTGGGTTGAATTGCTATAGAGCAAAAGTTAAGAAGCAATTGAAGCAGGAAGTTTTAAAAGCTTTTCAGCTCCAACTATTCTGCAGAAGGAAGTTGTATATTCTAAAGCAGTGCAAATATGGAGAGTTAAGGGGCTTGGGAAAGTGGGGAAAGAACATTTTTATCATCACACTGGGTCTGTTTGGTCGTAAAACAAAAACATCATCCTACTGTTGCACAAAAGAAGCATTTTTGAACAAATGGTGCAATTTGTTCAAAAATGTAGGAGGAGAAATTATACACCTCCTGAAATTCTTAATCCTCGTGAATTTGTACAGTATCCAATCAGTAAAACAAAGCTAAGGACTGGAGAAAACTTTCTGTATTCCTATCCCTCTACAACTGAAGAATATAAATACTTCCAGATATAAGGTGATAACCAAATAAAGACTGATGTTTCCTACTAGAAAATTCTGTCAGAAATTTTAACAGGCATGCATCTTTAAAAAAGTTACTTAGTTCAATAATTCTTAAGCCTTAGTATGCATCAGAATCACTTAAAGAGATTGTTAAAACACATATCACAAATTTGGGAGAAGCAAGCTGCCATGTTGTAAGCATCCCCACAGAGAGACCCAAGCCTGACTGTACCCTCTTAAGAGAACTTGGGGCAGAGCCAGCCAGCTAAGCCACTTGCAGATTCCTGATTCCTGTCCCTCAGAAACTGTGTGAAACAATATGTGTGTGTTAAGATGCTAGGTTTTGGTATTCATTGTTATACCAAATAGTTAACTAATACAATAGTACGTGACACTGTACATAAAACTGCAAACCTTAGAAATTATAGACAAAGGCTTAGAATAAGCTGCAATTAAAACTTCAACTCTGGGCCGGGCGCGGTGGCTCACGCCTGTAATCCCAGCACTTTGGGAGGCCGAGGCGGGTGGATCACGAGGTCAAGAGATCGAGACCATCCTGGTCAACATGGTGAAACCCCGTCTCTACTAAAAATACAAAAATTAGCTGGGCATGGTGGCACGTGCCTGTAGTCCCAGCTACTCGGGAGGCTGAGGCAGGAGAAT
>PVKV010021750.1:0-12605 GCA_004027835.1 Alouatta palliata | reverse complement strand
CGGTGAGCCGAGATCGCGCCATTGCACTCCAGCCTGGGTAACAAGAGCGAAACTCTGTCTCAAAAAAAAAAAAAAAAAAAAAAAAAAAAAAAAAAAAAAAAAAAAAAAAAAAAAAAAAAAAAAAAAAAAAAAAAAAAAAAACTTCAACTCTGACATATGGACTAACTAGAAAGGTGACCACGATGAAGTACCTTTTCATGAATCATAATGGTCCATGGACTGGTCTAGGAAAAAAAAAGATCAATGGCTCATCTAGAACAAATTGGCAGAAAAAGAAGTTTCAAATGAGACCAGGACAAAGCTGTTCCAGGTTAATTTATTTAAAAAAATTTCATCCATAAATAAGATCTGAAATTCATGGCACATATAGTTGTGATTTATAATTTAAATACACATTTAAATGTATACATTAATCTACAAAACTTGCTTACATATATATGTCAAGTTCAAAATAATTGTTTTATATACCTGCATGTACAACTTTCTAGAGATTGACTTCTCAATTAAGTATATGGCTGTCTTTATCAAATATCAAATATAATATAAATAAGCAAGGATGACAAACATGTTTCAAGTTATAAAGCAACTCTCAGGATCTCACAGAGACTCAATGGATCACTGTATTAAGAACTCTGATCCCATCATCAGACTGAATGAGGAATGTGTGATCATTTACAGGTGTCTGTTTTGGGCATAGTATTGGTAGATTATTGGCATCTCATCAGAGGAAACAAGGCAAAAATGAAAATTAGAATCTTGTTTCCCAGAACAGATGAAACAGATAAGAAGCACCTTAGGTTTGGTTACTTATTTGCTTTGAGTAAGGAAAATTTATTGAAACTCAGCTTATATCAATTCAATTTCACAGAAACATGTGCCATGCAATGAAATGACCCCTCAGTAAAAGGAGGAATAGGACATTCTCCTTGAGATCTTGAATATATTTTTCAGAGGTATAAATACATATCTATATTATAGATTTTCTCCTTTTGTACTACCATAACACACCAACTTAGAAATAAGTCAACCAATATGCACCCAAAAACAGTAATAGTGAAGCCAAATTTCCTTCTCTCTGACATGATCATTATCATCTGTTTGTTCCTGCCACTTCAAATGTTAAATCTAAGGTTAACGTAGAGATTGTTGTTAAAAAGGCAGAGTGATATATGGATTCAGTGATTCCTGTTACACAGTCAGCTCTAAAATATCACCTGCTTTCACACTCAAGAATTCCTACCAACCTTGGTCTCCATAACTCGGTTTAAGAACAAATGATATCTATTATCTTTTATTATAGTTACACCTAACAAATATTTTAGCTGATTTTTGTTCTCATCACAGAATTGATATGAATTTGACTGCAATGTCAGTCTTATTATTTCATTTTGTTTGAATGATAAAAATACACTGAAAACCCTTGAATCATGCTAGCTATAAATATGATATGAATCAATGACTATGATTTTCTAATAATAAAATGTGAAATATTGTAAAGCACCTTGAGATTTCCTTTTTACCTGAATAGGGAAGTGAACCAGTGGGTTTTATAGCGAATGAAAGTTTTATAGAAAGAACACATATGAGTTGTAACCTTTGAAGTCTGTACATTCTGTAGCACAAATACGAGTTTGAAATATCTGGGTTCTAGGTTCAAAACTTAACTTTTCAGAAGTGCTGACCTAAATCATATATATTAGTATTTCTAGTGCTTTCATAACAATGTAACACAAATGAAGTGGCATAAACAGCAGAGAACTGTTATCTTACAAGAGGCCAGAAATCTGAAATTAAGATGAGAACATGCCTGGTCCCTTCTGAGCACTGTCAGAGTGAGTCTGTTCATGTCTTTTTTGCTAGCTTCTAGTGGGTTGATAATTGTTGCCATTTCTTGACTTGTGGAAACATCCCTCAGTGTCTGCCTTCATCTTCACATGGTATTTTCCCTGTGTGTGTTTGTACTCAAATTTCCTCTTTCTATAAGGACACCAGTCATATTAGAATACAGCCTATCCTAATGACCTAATTTAAAATAATTATATCTGCAGTGATCCTATATCTAAAATCACATTCTGAAGTACTGACAGGACTTCAACATGTAAATTTTGGGGGAGAGGTGGGCACAAATCAACTCACAGTGTCATGTGCAGTGAGAAGTATTGCTGTGGTCATCTTTGAAAAGTACAATCTAACAAGAAGGTTTTATTTGATCCAAATGAGGTATAAAGCAAAGCCATAGCCATGAATTACATGCTAAATTTTATGTGTTTAGTCCACATGTATTTATTGTCATATACTTAACAAGATCTGTTAGGAGTTACCAGGTTTGAATCAAGAATAATGCATTGTACTTGTCCTCATGAAGTGCCCAATCCAATGACACATAAAACATGGGTGTAAACATTTTTAAAGAATTTTTTTTTCATGCTAAAAGGCTGTAGACATTCAGTTACTGGACTTAGAGATCAGTTAGTTCACAAGATCTAGCTGACTGGATCTTGAGGAATTGGAGCCAGTTCAATTCATGGAAGAGTTCTTGTATAAGACAAAAGCAAATAAAGCAAAATTGTTTCTCTGGAGGGACATAAAAGATAAGACAGCTATGCAAATGGGCATATAAAAGAAGATACAGAATATCAGTGAGAAGGATAGAGAAGGATCTTTGAAGATATTAGCATTTGAGATTAGCTTGGAAAATGCAGAAGATCTGAAATATAGAAAAGAAAGATAGAAGTTTATGATTTTCTGTAGAAGGCATATTACACAAATATTCATGTAGTCTAATGTGCCAAGGGGTATATAATGTGTTTAGTAAAGGGTGAAAAATAAGAATAGAAAAAAATAAATAGAGTCACAAAGTAATAAGCCTTATACTTTTCCAAAGAATGAAATAGAAAAAATATGTAGAAGCAATGAAATCTATCTGGAGCCCTTTTAGTGGTTGGTATTCTTGTTTATTTTTAATTCCATCAAACTACCTTCTCCACCAGTAGTCATCCTTATGAAAATGTTCCCCAAAGCATCATATTTGTTAAAGAAACAACTGTTGAGCATCTTTCTTCTTGGATTTTTTCTTATTTTTTCTCTGATAGTTCTTTAGTGGTTCAGATTAAAAACAAATATTGTTATCCATATGTTTTGTATTGTCATGCATTTTAATATAGAAATCACTCATACAAATAATATAAATCGAAACATGTTGAGTCTTCTACCCAACTTTAATGGTTTCAACCGTTCTATATTACTGAACACTCATACTGCCATAAAGATATCTTGACTATTCTGTGTGATGCAGAGTCATCTTACATAGACACTAAATGAGGGTACCAATGGCAATCCACATATCAAATATTGTAACTGGATAGACATGTATATTATATTGTAAATCATACATAATTATATAAAAATGGATGTATCTTACATTAAAAACTACACATGCATAAATATTTTCAAATTACTAACCTTAATTTCTTTTTCATTTTTAGATATAGTGTACATTTTTACACAAATTCTAGGATTTTCTTCGTGTGCTCCTCTGGATAATCTTCCAAACTCTTAGGAGTGCATTAATCTCACGTGAGAGATAACTAGAGTAAACCTATGGAAATGAACTTGTTGAAGACAGGAGATGGAGAAGAAATAATAAATGTAGGCCAAATAAAAATAGGCAAAATGGAACTGGCATCTCACTGAATATGGGGCTTTAGATCTTGTGAACTGACTGATCTCTAAGTCCAGTCACTGAATGCCTTTTAGCATGAGAAAAAATTCTTTAAAAATGTTTACACCCATGTTTTATGTTTCATAAAGCCCCATATTCAGTGAGATGCCAGTTTTGAAAACTCTTTTGAAAACTCTCATTGGGTAAGCATATATTCTTTGTGAGGAATATTGGCTAGTTTTGGCATAAAACAACAACAGTTAACAATATGAACATCAAAAGTTTAATCTTGGTCCTCAAAACATACTGTTTAAACTATATGTAGTGTTTTGAATGTGATATTAAATGTACACACATTACCAAGGCAATACCCACCAAGGAGTGAATGTATCAAGTTCTAGAAGAAACTATCCAACATGAAGATTCAATTTGGATAACAGAATACACAACAAATTGACATGAATTTTGTATAATTTCTGCCATAATAAAGAATTATCTTTCAAAAAAGAAAAACTGGCAAAACAATTGTTTGTTGGAAGACCCCTTTAAGCTAAATGCTAAGTACAGTTCATTCTGACGCATTTCAGTATTCGTCTTTTTTCAACTACCTCATCCAACTGATCAGCTGTCATTATATCAGAAGACAAATATATCTCTGAAGAGGGTGTTAGAAGGAAAGCAGAGAGCAAAACAAATATCCAAAGTTTAGGACAAAACACAGTAAGAAGATAATCTAGAAAGGGAGAGATGTATCATGAGAACCCACAGTGGAGAAATAGACAGGGACCAAGTTTTTCCCAGAACACAATGAGGCAGAAGATTTTTTTCTTATCTTTAGACTGAGTCTCACTCTGTTGCCCAGGCTGGAGTGCAGTGGCAGAGTCTCGGCTCACTGCAGCCTCCACCTCCCAGGTTCAAGCAATTCTCATGCCTCAGCCTCCCAAGTAGCTGGGATTACAGGCACTTGCCACCACGCCTGGCTAATTTTTGTATTTTTAGTGAAGATGGGGTTTCACCATTTTGGCCAGGCTGGTCTTGAACTCATAACTAACATAACACATAACTAAGGGCAGTCAGATTGAACAAAACAGTTCCAAACTTCGGTCTTCTCTCTATTTGAACTATCATTAAATATTTGTATTTTCTTAGTAGAGTGGTAGATTTGATACGAGATGCGGGAATCTCAGAAAACAATGCTCATTATTTTATGCTGAGTCACTAATATTGCATATGTATTAGCTCTGAAAGCTATATTTGTGTCTAAAAATAGAAAGATTATTAATTCAATTAATGATAACTTTTTTTTCAACCCGCTCTGCTAAACCACACTCTGGGTGTTGGGGCTGTGGCAGAGAATGAAGCACAGAGACAACAAATAAACCACTAAACGTGTATTGGGCAAGTTGTGATCAGTTTCCAATGAGAGAAAAAAGACATCACCAAGTCAGTTAGGAGATTCATCTGCCTTGGCTCTGAATACAGGAAATCAAATTGCTTCTTAGATTTTGTGTTAACAGGTCAGGCTTTAGGTGAAATTAGAGCCTGGATTTACACTATGTACAACATCCATTTAAAGGAGTCCACTTAAAGTGGACCAAATGGCAGAATCAAAGTAAATCTTTGGAAGAACACAACCTTAATGAAGGTCTTACAAATTCCTCACAGATAAACTTCTAGTTAATATACAAGTTCAACACACACACACACACAGACACACACACACACACACACGAGAAAACCAGGCATAAAAGGTAAGAATAATTTAAAAAACATATAATATAATACCAGAATCACATGGCCAAGGACTTCAGCTAAGTAGAAGAAGTAGAAGCCAGGACTTAATGTTTGAAGCAATGGAAGAATGACCCCAGAGCTTTTCAGAAATAATTAGGGCTGCTCCTTCAACCACAGGTCCAGAGTTCAAGGACCTGAGGAGCAGAATGATTTCAGAGGAGTGGTCCTGCTCCCAGCACTGCCTCATGTTGCAGGCTTGGGCCCAGTACTCTTATCATTCTGCTTTTCTGCAGCCCCAAGTAAAGCTCAAACAGACCCCTACTGTGGTGTGCTGCTCCCAGCAGAGCTCCAGGGGCAGAATCCCAGCCTTAGTGTGTTCATGAGAGGGGACATCCTCCCCAGTGGGCCTCGAGGGTGTACCATCTAGTCAAAGAAGATTATTCTCAAGACTTAAGGTTTTGGACTTGCTGGAAACCTCTTTCTCCTTTCTTCTTCTTTCTCTGTTTTGGAATGGGAATGTCTGTGCTGAGCCTGTCTCATAATGGTATTTTAGAAGCACATGATTTGTTTGATTTCACAGATTCACAGCTGAAGAGCAATTTTCTTTAGAATGACTTCTGCCTTTAGTCTCACCCAAATCTAATTTAGATGATATTTAAATGAGACTTAGGACTTACCCTTTAAATTTGATACTGGAACAAGTTAAGACTTTGGGGGCTATTGGGATGAAATGAATGTATTTTGCATGTGAGAAACACATCCATTTTGGGTGCCAGGGTTGTGATGCTATGGTATGAATGTTTATATCTCCCTAAAACTCATATGCTGAAATCTTCACCCCCAAGTTGTTGATGTTGTAAGATGGGGCCTTCAGGAGGTGGTTGGGTCATGAAGATAGAGACCGCATGAATTGTATTAATGATTTTGTAAAGGGAGCCTGAGAGACACTTCTCTTCATTCAGCCATGTGAGGATAGAGTAAGAAGTAAGCTAGGAGGAAGTAGGTAGTGTGCCCTTCACCAGATATCAAATCTGCTGGTTCTTTGATCTTTGATTTCCCCCAGAACTGTGAGAAATAAGTTTCTGTTTTTAAGTCACCCCTTCCAAGTCTATGGTATTTTTTTATAGCAGTTCAAATGGACCTAAACAGTGGGCATCCACAGTTTTTACCTAATTTGTATGGAAGTAATTCTAATTGCTAATTCATGAGTTTAAGGACCAGCAAAATATTTCTAATACAGGATTCAGCAAACTATGATGCATAGGCCAAATGCCCAGACCCCGTTTTCGTAAAGGTACATTGGAATTCAGACATGCCAGTTGTTTACATATTTCCTATGGCTACATTTATACTACCACGATGAGCAGAGTTGAATATGGATCACAAAGCTAAAAATATTTTTATCTTACCCTTTTCAAAAATGTTGACTGAACATTTGGATAGATAGGAAGATAGAAATATATTGATTACATAGGTATATATAAAAATATCAAATGTATTTCTTTATAAATATGGCATATTATAAGCTTTTAAACAAGTTAAAGGTTGAACTGTATCAAGTACTTTTTTCTAATGTTGGTACTATATTTGCTTTATGCTTTAATCTTTTAATGTAGTGTTTTAAAAATTAACTTATAATATTAAAGTATTTTATCACTAGGATAAACAATATTTATTTATGATACCTTCTAATACATCGAGAGTTTTAATTTGAAAATTTGAGGGTTTTTGCATCTCTATAAATAATATGTTTTATAAGTTTTCTGTACTATTTCTATAATTTCAGTATAATTACATTTATCTCATGGGGAGAAAAGTACATTATAAATCATTAATATGTCACATTAAGTACATATTGTGGATGTTTTCTTTAAAAATTTACTCAAATTACATAAGTTAAATGCCTCTTGGAAGCATTTCTGTTGTTAAAAATTTTTAATTTGTTTCACATATTTCATCTATTAGCATATTCTATTGCTCTTGAATTATAATTTCTAAAATTCATTTATTTTATTCAGTTTTGCAAATCTATTAAAAATGATCATATATAGCAATGGTCAACTATAGACACTGTCATAGCAGTATCTAGGTTATAGATTATATTGCCAAATAAAAACAAAGTGACACTCAGGCAGTTACAAATGGTACGTCATTGTTTTAACAATATGCATTTCCTTGAACCTGAGAGGGTAAAGATACACAGATACAGGCAATTAAATTTCCTTTCCTGTGAATGTTTTATTTATATCATTGAACTACTTCTTCTTTGAGGTTTTCTTTTTTCTCATTCATTTGCAGGTACCTTTTCTGTAATGTGTAGATTATCATTTTAACAATCATAATGTTGCAATTATATTAGTCTTCCAATCTGAGCTTGTCTTTTAATTGGGTTTGTAGGTTGATTGTGGTTTATAGCTTGGTGATTGGGGGTGGTAAGGTCTAGAGTTACTTCATTCTCAGATGGGTAAGCAATTCCTAACTTTATCTGGTGAATCCAATTGTTACCTCCTGCAACAAACAGGTACAGAGGTTGTCCTCATACTCTGAAAGATATTGATGTCTGAGCTCCTATGTCTGTGTCTGCTTCGGCTTCAGGTTTAAACCACAACCTAACATGGTAGATTCTCTCGTTTTTCATTTTAATCTCTAGAAATGTCCTTTTCTTGTATTTTAACCTATGATTTTTAAAAGTATTTAAAACATTTAATATACCATTTTTGATGTCTGCAATGGAATGAAAGGGTTTCAAATTATGTTCAACTCACAGTATAACCTTTAAAAAAGTTGTATTTTCTGCTTCTGTTTTAATTATTTAATATTACTTCATATATATAATACATATATATGTCCATATATAAATATATGTGCATATATATATCTGTGTGTGTGTGTCTTTTTGTGTATTTTCTCCTAGTTTCTTTTCTGGGATGGATTGGAGGTGAGAATTATTTTAATGCAGCTTTTCAAATTGTCTAAGGAATGCATTTAAAAATGAATGCATTTCCCCCTTTATTTTCTCTTTGGTGCTATCTTTTAGGTTGGAATATATAATATTGTCTTTGTCCTGTCTTTCCAAACAGTCTAAATTTAATGATAGTATTTTTAAAATATTTTTAATGCTAGTGTTACTTATTTTAAAAATACAAGTGAAAATTTTTTACTCCATTTTACATTAAATTCTGGCTTTATTTGATTTTTGTAAGAGATTTTAACATATCAGCTCTGTATTATGGCAGTTATTGGGTTCATGTGTGTGCATGCACATGCTCAAATGTGAGTGTTTTCTTGTAAATGGCCCTTTAAATTAAAATTTTCTTCAAATACATAAATAGGCATAGGTGTGAGCCTCTGGAGTCCACAGAGGATGGAGTTCTTCTCAAGACAAGAACTGGCAAAAGTGATGATATGCGCTCAAGCTTTCTTGTTTTTTTGTTTGTTTGTTTTTCTAGCAAAAATACAAAGCATACCCATGGGGACAAGAACACATGGTAATACAAAAAGAACTGTCTCCAGGATCTTTTTCCCCATTCACAGACATGAGTCTGAATTCTGGTGATCTCAAGGCCCATACTTAAAGTGTGATCCATCACATCAGAAAAGCCCTAATTATGAACTTGCTGGGTTTTCTCCCTGTATAAGCTAATAATAGACCATTTTGGTTTTTATTTGTATTTCCCTAATGATTAGTGATGTTGAGCATTTTTTTGTGTACTTCTAGGCCATTCATATGTCTTCTTTTGAGAAATGTTTATTTAGATACTTTGCATACTTTTTAATAGAATTATTTGTTTGTTTGTTTTGCTCTCATATTGAGTTTTTTGTATGTTCTGGATATTAGTTCTGTGAGGATAAATGGTCTCATTCTACAGGTTGTACTCTCTCATTCCACTCTCATTCTACTCTCATTCTACAGGTTGTCTCTTTGCTCTGTTGCTTCCTGAGCTGTACATGAGTTTTGCAGTTTGATATAGCCTCATTTGTCTTTTTTTTGTTTTGTTTGCCTTTGCTTTTGAAGTCAGATCTATAGAAAAATTTTTTTCAAACCAATGTCATTAAATGATTCCCGTATGTTTTCTTCCAGTAGTTTTATAGTTTTGAGCCTTACCTGTAAGTTTTTCATGCATTGGGAGTTGATTTTTGTTTGTGGTGAGAGATAGAGGTTTAGTTTTGTTCTTCTGCATTTGAAAATCCAGTTTTCCCAGCACTATTATTTAAAGAGCCTATCCTTTCCACAATATATGCTCTTGGCAACTTTGTGGAAAATTATTTGGCTATAAATACGTGGATATATTTCTAGGTTCTCTATTCTGTTCCATTGGTCTCTGTTTCTGTTTTTATAACATTTCCATACTGTTTTAGTTACTATAGGTTTGTAGAATGTTTTACTCCTTAAGTCATCTCCTTTTACTCCTTAAGTCATCTTCCAGACTTTGTATGTGATGTGAAAGTATGGTTTGCAGATTTGGTGTGCAGTAAAGTATGTAATGATTAGAAGCTTAAATGCTAGCATTCTATAAAATGAATTGATAAAGTTTAGCTTCTATATAATTTTTTCAGCTGACAAGTCCCACATGTAAATTTACCCATTAAAATATTTATATCAGTCTGGAAGATATATCTACTATATGAGAACATTTCATAGAATTTTTTTTGAGCAATACAAGTCACTTAAGTATGTGTTCTTTGGTATGCTATAATTATAACTGCTCAGTGAAGTTACACTAGTCATTACCTATTGGTAGGACAACCTTAATATGATTAATCATTGATCATTAATCATAAGTTGTTGGCAGCCAGGTGCAGTGGCTCATGCCTGTAATCCTAGCACTTTGGGAGGCCGAGGTGGGTGGATCACCTTAGGACAGGAGTTCAAGAGCAGCCTGCACCAACATGGTAAAACCTTATCTCTACTAAAAATAAAAAAATTAGCCAGGCATGGTGGTGGGTGCCTGTTGTCCCAGGTGCTCAGGAGGCTGATGCAGGAGAATCACTTGAACCCAGGAGGCAGAGGTTGCAGTAAGCTGAGGTCACACCATTGCACAACATCCTGGGCAACAGAGCAAAAACTGTGTCTCAAAAAAAAAAAATCATAGGTTGTATTTTTAATTAAATTACATATTTTGATATACCCAATCCTTATAGAAGAAAATAAATGAGCCTATATGGCAACACACATTGGCAACATGTATACTAGACATTCTCTAGAACAAAGTCACCTCCATGTCTTTTAGGGTACTGTGTAATGGTAAGGACCTGGACTGAGTTCCTTGGTAGCTTTTCAGTTTCCTTAATCAGATTTTATTTGGTCCATTTTTAAAATATTTATTATATGCATGAAGATTGTACTGTACCAAGCTAATCTACAATCACCAGAGATAGAAATAAATCTTTTCTCTTTTTCAGCCCTGGACCGTAGGAACAGGCCAGAGGGAGTAATTTTCACAGTCTGACTAATTGGCTCTGTTCCATGGCCACAGTCATCCAGTCTAACCCGGCCAACTCATAGGTTTGCCAAAATGAGGAGCATAGGAGATAATATAATTATGCACAGCATGACTGTGCTAAAACACTGTACATGTTTTTGGTAAATATTTCTGTGTTTGAACATTGAATCTGTAAAAGGGAAAGAACTTGAATTTTTTATTTTGCTAGCTTCCAATGAAATCACATGTTTAAAAAGTGCTTTCAAAAATAATACATTTTAATGGTAGAAAATATGAAAAATAAATTTCAAGGAAAAGATTACAATCCCCCATCAAGAAGATATGATCACTATTAGACTGCTGGCATAATTCTCTCAGGTCCTGTAACCCTGAGGGTATCATGTAAGTTAAAGTGAGTATCTTTTACTCAACAAATATTTTTTGAGTGCAAATTCTAGACCAGGCACTGTTCTAAATACTGAGGATACAATAAGCATAACATTCTGCACATGCCCAGCTTACATTGTAATGAGGGAGACAGAAAAGCCCCATGAAAACTAAACTTCATAATGAGTTACAGATAAGGACTAAATAGAAAAATAAAGAGTTAAAAGAAAATTTTGGAGGGAAGGTACCATTTTACATAGTGTTGTTATCGAATCCTCAATGAGAATATATACTTATAAAGTGTGTTTTAACAATTTATAACTAAATTTGATTTAAAGTAAGTCAAATAATTAATTTCAAGTTCTTCATGATGTTTCCCTGCTAAAAAATGAATTGACTTCAGATTCCGTCATCCAGATAGTATAGGGATACGTTGCCTCAATATGTTCCATGACCTGATATGTAGATGGGCTTTAGTTTTTATTAAGGTTCCTCAAGTCAGGTTTGCCCTACACCTTCATTGTCATTTGTCTTAGTATATTCAGGTTGCTATGACAAATTACTTTAGACTAGGTAATTTATAACTAATCGCTCATGGAATGTATTGCTCGTGGTTCCGTAGGCTGGGAAGTCCAACATCAACGCTCCCTAGTGAGGGCATTACAGGTAGTGCCCTGTTTCTGAGTCCTCATATGGTGGAATAAGCAGGCATATAGTCTTCAGTCTCTTTTATAATTCTGTCTCTGCTATCTAACAGTTTTTGTCTCTTTTATAGTTCACTGATCACATTAATGACAGCAGAGCCTTCATGCCTTAATCACTTCCTCAAAGGCCTCACCTCATAATACACCCATAGTGGGGATTAGGTTTTAACGTGAATTATGGAGGGTCCCAATCAGACTATAACATTGTCTTCAGAGATTCTTGGTGGGTCCTGCTCTCTAAAGCTTGTCCCTTTAACCAATGAGCCTGTAAAACATCTGCTCATCCTCTCAGTCTGTCAGTCACAGTGTGTGTATCAGCCAATGTTCAAGAGAAAGAAAAGTGCTGAATATCAGGCTCCCTTTTCTTTGCATCTCTTTTTTTTTTTTATATACTTTTTATTGCATTTTAGGTTTGGGGGTACATGTGAAGAATATGCAAGATTGTTACATAGGTACACACATGGCAGTGTGATTTGCTGCCTTCCTCCCCTTCACCGATATCTGGTATTTCTCCCCATGCTATCCCTCCCCAACTCCCCACCCCCTGCTGTCCCTCCCCTTTTTCCCCCCGACAGACCCCAGTGTGAGATGCTCCCCTCCCTGTGTCCATGTGTTCTCATTGTTCAACACCTGCCTATGAGTGAGAATATGCGGTGTTTGATTTTCTGTTCTTGTGTCAGTTTGCTGAGAATGATG